>JBCEWB010588396.1:3455-22932 GCA_039654565.1 Peronia peronii | reverse complement strand
TTGTTGTTGTTGTTGTTGTTGTTGTTTGTTACCTGTTGATAGGTTAATTACATTGCCCCACTAAACATGTTCAGGTTCGACCGCAAAGACCAGCACAGAACGGCGGCATGAGTAACGGCTATCTAGACACGGAGCAGATCATTCGGGAGGTGGAGAGAGAGAAAAGGGAGGAGGAGGAGCGCTTGGCAATGAATAACACTCTCCTTGGAGGAGGGGCACCTCGAGGAGGACGTCCTCCTGCAGGGAGAGGTGGGAACGAAGGTGTAGCTGGTGTGGACAAGGACGAGTACAAGAGACTGTGGGAGCAGAGGAACGCTAAGGTACTGGTTTGCATTGTTTCTTTTTCCCTCCAAATTTTTTTTCTGTAAGCATGATCACATTATTTCGTGATATTGCATGTATCTGGTTCTTCTGGTGAAAGGGTGCACGTTAATTTTGAGGGATTACACAGGAGTCTTTACCATATCAGTTCTATTTATTTCATAAGCTGGCGTTCTGTGCCTGCTGCGGTGATGATTAAATTATTCAGTTACAACTTTTTGATTTAAACAGTATATGGGAAGGATTGTTTACAAACTTTTACTATTTCACCCCATGTTTCAATCAGCCATGTAAACAATTATTTGAGAGGTGAAAGTGTTCCAGATTTGTTATTTGAAACTGTGTAACAGGTGGCTTTGAAATATTAAAATGCATAGTTTGGAATGCCTTCTGTTCACCTCCAAGAAAGGAGGCTATTGAAATCATTACATCAAACTATCTTATGATACTGTTGCTTGTATGAGCAGTCACCTCTCATGGGATTTATTTTTGTTTTCA
Source organism: Peronia peronii (assembly GCA_039654565.1). Lineage (NCBI taxonomy): Eukaryota > Metazoa > Mollusca > Gastropoda > Systellommatophora > Onchidiidae > Peronia > Peronia peronii. The sequence goes on along the minus strand of JBCEWB010588396.1, from coordinate 22,113 downwards.
CTCGAGATACTCAGTTTCATCCAGACATTTACAGCATGCAGATCTTGATGTTTTTTTGCTTGTTGTTTCAAGCAGATTGCCAGTTTTTCTCTACGATTTTTTTTTCTTAGATTGGGTTTTAAAGAATTTCACAGCGACATTAATTGAATATTAGAGAGCAGAGAGCTCCGTTGAGCGTGACAGAAATTTATGTAGATAATAAACTTATTATTCACTTTGGTCACTTTTTATCACTACCCTCATTGTTTAGCAACACTCTAAGGCATGGAATGTAAAGTAGTACATTTTAAAAATAAACCATGTTTTGGTCTTGCTTTACAGTTATATTGACAGTTTAGATCAGGGGAGCTTTTTTGAAAATGATCTTTCCAGAGTACAGCCTTTGGCCAATTTATGTGATGAGGTCAAAGCCATTGTCAGATTTGATTTGCGAGATCTGAACCAGGAATTTCATGGTCTGTAGGCAAAACGGACCTGGGCGTCTTATATATTATTCTTTCATTTACAGAATTATGTAATTTTTTTATAGCGTAGCGTGTCACATGAAGTAAAATCCGGTGTGATGATATTAGTAGGCATGATATTAGTTCATTTTTCACCATTCTTGATTTTGGCATGAACATGCTCAATTTGATAATGACGATTTTGTTCCAGTCACCCATTCATAATCGGTGTATTCAATTTGTATGTTATTCACAATTCAGGATGATCGGTTGTCAAGTCATCTAATGTTCATTTCTCGATCGCCTTTTTAGATAGGCATTTTCATATCTATTTACATATGCATGTATATATTATTTTGTACAATGTCTATTATGATGCACGCTTGTTCCATTTCATCATTTCATGCACTGTGTTTGCCAACCATCACGTTTCGTCACAGACCTTATTTGCAGTGAAATGTATTTCATTCGTTTCCGTTTTTCATCTGAAGCATTCACATTAATCTCATCAATAGAATGTATATACCAATCGCCGACTACGTACATTTGACTTTCACCTGCATCAGATTGTACATCATGAGCAGACCAGACAACAGCTGCTACTGTAGACTAACTACATTGGGCCTGCCTAACGTTACACGTCACACAAAACAATCGCACCACCATTACTTCATATAATTTCATCAGAAATTTTCTTTCATAGTTATTACGGTGTAGAATTTTTTTTTTTCAGTTAATCACTTTGGCAGCGCATGCACTTCAATTAACCAACACAAATATCGAATGCAGATGTTATAAATTTGGATTATCCCCGCCCCTCTTATCTCTAGACGTAGTGAAGCTTCTTGGTGCATCACTAAAATTCTGCTAACTCACGCTTAGAATTGCTTGACAGCTAATCTTGTTCAAAAAGTCAGAAAGACCATTCAAGCCCAAGTATATGAATGGCACACACAGTGCGAAACCAAAAATGCTAGTTTTGCTAGAATTGCGTATGCTAAAGTAAGAGTCTGATTGGCCTACAATTTTAATTATCGCCTGCCACAGAAAGGAGATAGTGTCGGTAGACCCGTAGGGGGTCACGGCAAACCAACGACCACTCACAGGCTAGATACAGACGCAGTAATAGCGGAAGTAACCAAAGAGAAGCTGGATGGAGAATACAAAAAGCTGTGGGAGGAGAGACAGGCTCTGGAGGCCTCTAAGGTAGAATGGACCAAAATCTTATAAAGTCCTCTCTATGAAGTCTTCAGAGAAGATTCTAAATGAATTGTGTATCTCCTTGTATATCTTTGGTGTAAATTAGCTGTGGTGAATAGAATTTAAACATATTACTAAATCTCCCAGTTCCAAAATATCAGTCATACTTATTAGTCGGACAGGTTCGTGGCCATATCGAATTCTGAGAGAGTTTTATTAACATAATAGGTAAATTGAAAGTTGTAAATGAGACGGCAGTAGAAAGTTCAATGCCACAAGCCTAGAAAGTCATTTCATAACTAAAGTAACTTTTCTTTTCTTTGTAGTTCAATGAAAAGTCATAGTGATATGAACATTTTTGACATGCAAAATCTGAAAACAGTTGTAAATCTTTATTCTAAAATCAGGCGGAGGAATAAAATCTCATTGTCATACACTTGTTTTTCTTATGCGCCGCATGCACCCCAGAAGGCCGTGGCAGATAAATCGGGCCAACAGTTCACGGCTAGCCAGCGGAACATAGAAAGTAAGATTGCCGAGGCCAAGCGGGAGGCGGATGATTACCGCCAGCGCTGGGAGGCCCAGCAGTCCAAGGTATCCCCAATATTGCCCTACGATAAATGTTGTGCATAGAGCAGAAAACAGTGTCGTGATTAGCCTGTTTGTTTTCAGACTTTTCTCTGTTCCCACATATACGTCACTCACTGTCCGTCTAGCATAAAATACGGGTGCTATAGCCTATTTAATAAGAAAGAAACGACAAGATTGTGATATGATTCTTCTATACCTTACTATTTGGAGTTTTATTTTTAAAGTTTTCAGTTCGATATAATACTTTCAAAGTGGTGCTATATGAGAAAATTTTCAGGGTGTGTCATGAGAACCATCTATGGAAAATAGTGAATGCATGAACTTAATTTATTCGTTGAGTTATTTACTCCCATTGCATTGATCATTGCGAGATATTTATTTAGCTCTTTGCTTATTCCTAACAAAAAAAATCTTCTTGATGAAAAGATACCTACTAGCATGGAAACTTTCGCTGTCGCCAGCAAGAGAAAAGTCTTATATCCTTCTATCAATGATAGTTTAAAGAAAGTTCGGTCAATCAGTGTATAGTTTCGAGATAAGTGCCGAATTCGGCATGGATACATTCAGTGTATAGTCAGTGAAATGACGGACATTTCGGTGGTAAATGAAGCCGGCGATGACCTGGCACTGACATGGTAACGAGACAGGAAATAGTAGAATTTTGAAAGAATTTCATGAGACGCATCTCTATTTTATGAAAACTCACCTCATTTCCTACAGAACATGCCGTTGTTAGTTGGGTAGTTTGGCGCTGCACTATGGGATACAGTTTTATTTTCACTCCATGAATTTCTTTGAATATAATTTTGATTTCCAACCTGAAGTTACTCTCCTTCCCCTAAAGCACCGCTTTTATGCAAGCAAAGTGACTTCACAGCATCCTGTGTGTTAAAGAGAGCATTGAAAAGCACTTGTCTGAAATACGACATTCAGCACAGTGATTATGATGTATGTTGTAGGAACAGACAGAAGCTTGAAGACACTAACACCAGTGGTGATGGTCATATTATGTGGCTGCAGATATCTTGGTGTTTGATGTGAGATAGATAATGTTCATCTCCAAACATTGGACAGAGGTGTTCCGCTCTAATCTGTGTGACCTCTGGTTATTATTATACATGCCCTTTGTCATCTAGGATGTGGTTTTCAGATCTTGGTGTCATTTGAATTTTAGAGTTTATTTTGCTTTTATTTTAATCCTTTGCTGGTCATTATTATGTACGTGTCTCCTCTAATTTCTGTGCTTTTTTGTTGAAACTTACTTATAACGGCTAACATCAACAGATGCTCAAACCTTAACCAGTTGTTGCTTGGATTGACAAATCCTGTTTCAAGTGCAGGCACGGAGATTCACAGAGAGAAGTGCCAATTGGCATATTGTGTTTAGTCGACTGTGTTAGCTCCAGTTAATCTGTCTGTTGTACATGCCAACAGGACTCCGTAACCTACTGACTTCTACCTGCCATTGTATTCAAAGACTTTTGCCCAAGCTTTTGTACTTTTCAGTATCTGAATGTTGTCCTGCTTTTGAGTCTTGACTGCAAAAAGTATGACAGCATACTTTTGTGTTCTCGATAATGTCAGCGTTAAGCCGTCGGCAGCACAATAACAGCAACAGCCACAATATCAGGGCAGCGCGACATACAAGTACATGATAGTGTTTTTTGTGCTTTTTTAAAATTATTATTACGATACTATATTAATTTCAACATACATGTACTACCATTTTAGGATAGAATGGATGCGCTTTTTCAAACACCTAAACTCGGGTAAATAATATATATTGATGATCAGTCCCTCTGATTTAACACTGAGTTTTGTCAGATTGAGTCAGAATACATTGGTTGTCCACAGGATCGGTTCCAAGATCAAAGCACGTTTCTCTCTTCTCATTATTACATATGCATTCATCATTTGTATATGCCATCCTTGGTTCTCCTTCATAACAGTTCAGCGTTAACTATATGTATTGTTCTCTCTCATCATTCCCAGTGTTCTTAGCTGGTAGTAGATTTTCTTAGTTCATTGTCTTAAGTATTCAGCGCCTCTGATCTGTCTATAGTATGATGTCATTATTTTTAAAGCGTTATGCGAGCCACATTATAGTGGGCGGCACTTGATAAGCCTGCCCACCCTGTCTTCTTCTCTCATGACCCTGTGGCCACTAACTGCTCAGGCATAACTAACGCCATTTTCATCGTCAGAATCTCATGAGATAACCTCTCTACTCTGATGTAGTCTCACTTGTCATGCAGGCCTAAAGATTAATATCCTAATATTTCCTAGTTCTGAATTTGCCCAAGGGACCTTAATTTCATCTCTCTTTCTCTCTCTCTCTTTCTCTCCCCCCCCCCCCCCCTTCTGTCTGGCGTCCTTTTCTATTGGCTTGCCTATCTGCGTTCTGCGTCTCTCCTTCTCTTTTCCCCCTTTCCCTCTCATTTATTCTCCCTCATTGGGCTCTCGTGATTTATTTCTTTAGACAGATTGGTAATCTGTAAATTCTTGCCCACACTGTAGCAATATAGAGTACTCAATGTAGTATAGAATATCCTGTAAACCAGTGTTCGTACACTGCCCTCGTCTTCCCCATCACCTTCAGCCCCCTTGATAACTAAACGGTTTTGGAAAGCATCAGTTTTTTGTCCACATTTATACAGCTCATTAGTGGTTCAGTCTTAAATTTAAAAGATATCGCCAGCAAAAGAGTTCTTTAGATCTTCAGAGTTTTGAGCAGCGTGAGATATAATATTTTTAGCAAATATTGTAAATAAGTTCAAGTACCATTTTGGACACAGGTTCTGGGTTAGTTTGCAGTAAATCTTCCGTGTCTTACATCAAAAATAAAAAAACACTTTTAAAAACACTTGATAGATTTATGCATGCTATATCACCTTCATATACAATTGTATTGTGCACATGTGTTCACTTGTGGTAAGAACAGATGGGGGAGGTCAAGCATGTTTTTTGCTTTCATTTTTATACTTGCCGTGAGAATACCTTTATACTTTGTCTCTTGAGCATACTGATCTCATTCCAGCGGTTTGTGATTTTTGTCTTTCTTTTCTTGTTTTTTCCCTCATTGTCTGATTGAGACTATTTAAATTTTTCCCCATTGTTTGATTGAGACTATAAATTTACATCATTTAACATCATTCTTCAGAATTCATTTTGCATGTGATCATAAATAAAAGATTTCTTTGTTTAATTTTCTTTCATAGTCATGTTGAAACAAAAGAATTATTTGCTTTTGTGGTAATAATAAAAATCGCGGAAAACAGAGCTGAGTTGTATAGTTCATGCATGTTAAAATCAAATTATTTTTGTTGTTGTCTCAGCTTTAGCAAAGGTGACTATTTTTTGTGTTTTGTTTCGTTTTGTTTTTTTGTTTTTTTTTTTCAACTGAATGCTACCTCATCTTATTGACGAAATATTATATAGTTCGTTGGGCCTGACTACATTTTATAATTTTGTGAGATTAGAAATGATTTGTAGAACAATCAACTGGCATAGTTTTTATTATTTTTATTATTATTTTAGTTGAACCTTAGTGTTTTTAACACATCAAGGCACCACCATTTATACATGCATTGTTTTTAACAGTTTTAGGCTTATCTGTTTTTAATACACTTTATTGTTGACACATCAACCATTTATACATGCATTGTTTTTAACAGTTTTAGGCTTGGCTGTTTTTAATACACTTTATTGTTGACACATCAACAGAGGTGGTAAATAAGTTACCAAGTGACCATCGTAAAACATTTTGTTATTCCAGAGAGGCTGGCGTCACTGCTCTACGACTGTGGTACAAGTCGATCATTTTCAACACTTTTCAGATATTGACTCTTTCACTGCCAGACACATTCACTCTGCTGTCTTTTTCGTTTCTGGTTTAATCAAAGACTTTTAACAGGTACATCCAAGCATCTACAGAATTCGTGCGATTTTGAGCAAACTTAAGAATGAGTGAGAAATGATCTTCAATTATTCCAGTGCTTTTTTTGTTGTTGTTGTTGTTGTCTTGGCAGCATAAAAGTTAACAGAAAAAAAGGCCTACATTATTTGATGAGTCGAGCCATTATGATTTTTAAAAAAATAATTTAATACATAATTCTATGGGTACGTTTCATTTTTTTTTTTATACTGATTTTATCTGATATGCTCAGGAATGCCATGAGACACAGTTGCATTTAGGCATAAGTCTGACCTGTGCCACTGTCGCAAAGCAGTGGCGCTATGGCCATGTAATCTCCTAAGTTAGGGGCAAATGCCTGTACTGTTAAAAATTGTCTGTAAAGTTAGGCTCATTTGCTGTGAATTTACCATCAATTTACCGTTTAATTAAGGGCAAGATTTCTATGCTGGAATTTTATGGCACACGTTTGGCATTTTTGGGATGTCAAATTTTTGTCGAATTTTAGCACCATAGAAGAACAAGCATTTAACAGCAAGACAACTGTTTGCTATAATTATACGGCTTAACTTTGGCGGGGTGCAAAGGTTTGGCCATATTTTTACATGATTTTTTTTTATAGTGTGTCATTGTACTGATGTAGACCAAATCCTTTGCTCAGGCAAAAGCCGAGACTAAGGGCGAGTTCCCGCTGCCAGAGAAGAAGCATTTCTTTGCTGGCAGTCTGCAGGTGGAGAGCAACGAGTACGATAAGAGAAAGGAAGAGCTGAAAGAGCAGAGACATCGGGAAATGAAAGACTTTCTGAGAAAGAAGGTTCAGGTGACGTCATGGGATTGACCAGTGGCTAGTTGATATAGTCGTGGCCGGTTGATCCAAAGCTATTGGTCTTTCTTCCTTTTTATTGGAATGATGCCTGATCTCCAAGCTGTTACAATACATACGTGTTTCATACTTAGCATTAAGCATACTGTGCCGAATAAAACTTTCCTTATTCACTAAAGCTCAAGTCTCGCGGCCGGTCGAAATGAGACGTAAGTCGCCAGGCTAGAACGGAGAAATCGGGCTTTGAATGTGATGAGGGGGTCAGACGTCGAATTTTTTTTTATTGCAGAAATCAAAAGTGCATTCATTTCTGAACAAGACAATATCGATCTTACCCTGGATTTGTAAATATTACTTCATTAAAATCGAGTTTTTGTGAGGTAGATTTATGCGTTCAACCGTTCATTTAAACTCGATTTTCTCGGAATTTCGGTTATTGCTGGGGGTCCCCTCTTGTCTCTTTAAACTGCAATATCTCTGGCTAGAGTAAGGCTAGCTCAAAACTTTTTTCACCACCTGAAAGGGTATAAAATAAGCTTTCACATGATACCAAGAACCCCATATGGTGAAAAATCGACATACGTCTCATTTTGACTGGCTGGGAGATTAATATCATAGCTTAACAAATATTTGTATTTTGAATATTTGGTATATTGCCTGCTGTCACACATACATTTGTCATATGGAAGAAGTGAAATGCTATTATATAATTAAGTAATCAATCAATCTATCGATCAATCAATCAATCAGTTCGTCAATCAGTTAACCTATTAATCGATCAGTTGGTCAAGAAACCAATCAATCAGTCGATTGACCGATCAATCAGTTGATCTATCAATCAGTCAATGATATTGTCTGAGCAATCTTGGTGACTCACGGTAAGTAAACAGTGTCTCAGCCATTTGATAACAATAGAAATACTTTGACATAGGCTGCATATTTGTCAATCAGTAATGCCGTAACTGAGGCAATAAGCTAATGATCAAGGACCGTGAATTGAAAACTCAGACTCAGATTAGAGGGATGCCCGGCTTTGGGTCAACTGTTTAATTATTATGTAGACTGAATTATCTTGTATATTGTTGCATGAAGATTGTAGTTGCTAGATTTTTTTATGTCATTTTATGAGAACTGCTAATATTTATGTTACAGTTGGACGATTGTGAACTGATGTTTTGTGAGTTTTGTTTTAGTGAGTACACACTACTCGATTTTTAGTTTGTAATATGGTTATAGAAATTGATGCTGAGAAGATATCCTAACATAATTTGAAACAAAAGGAAGAAAAACTGTTCAAAGCATTATAAACAGCGTTGCTGATATTGTATGGAAAGTTCAGAAGACACACTGTATTAATGAAATTCATAGAAAAATTTAGTGTTCGATAAAAGTTTACAGTGGAGAAATATGATAAAAGATAGATGCAGTAGGGGGTCTTAATGCACTTCAAATTCAGATGATGACGGAAATGAAGGGCATGATGTTATTGGTAGGTTTAGATTCATAATAAATGTAGAGCAGCCTGGTGTATGCTGTTGTGTTACAGAAGACTGCGAATTTACCTGGTGATTCTAGTGGGAAAGGTACCAATCTAAAAACTTGTTTGACAGGAAACTATAAACAATCTTCCATGTAATGAACAGTGTTTTGCTGCATTTGGCAAATTTCAGCAATCTCTAGCAGGATGATTAATTATACACTAATGCACCCCATTTTCTATAATATCGCTACTTGTGAAAGAAGAAGAAAAAATAGTTGTCCACTTTTGTTAAATTCTTATTTGACTTACTCGACTCATTCAGTAGAGCCATGGGACGAAGGGAAATGAAAGCTTTATAACAATTAACGGGTTATTAACGCATATATTATGAACAGCCTTAAAAAACAAAACTGAAGGAACCTTGACCTTGTCAGTTGAGGACGGAAAATCACCAGATATTTTCCAGTTTTTACCATGACTGTATGCAAGTAGAATAGTACTGCCAGAAACTATATGATGATCGAGATTCGAAAGTCACAAGTTATACATTTGCTGATATTTAATCTGGACCATGTTAGCATCGTCACTATGTATGTCTTTCCGACGTTTGAATCAATGATATGTTGTATTTGGCATGATTTAGGGTAACATTGTAAGATGGCGACCTCCTAGAAAAATGACATTCCCACTGATTGTAGCGTCCTGTCGAAACAATGTCTGTACGATACAGTAAACTGATTCAGTGTAAACGTTTTTCTTCCTTTTTTCCCTAACTTCTTTTGAGAGGGATCTGCATTATAATAATATGCTGGATTATGAGACTGCTGCTGGAGTGAAATCACACACAGTTCCATGGGGTTTCTTATCTTTTTTTTTTTCTGAAAATAATAGTTCCATCGAGTTTCTTATGTTCATGATTTTTTAATCAACCTAGCGTTTGCGATCACCCCAGAATATGTAAACTTTAAAAAAAAAATTTTTTTTCAGCTATAACTTGATCAGTTGCTGTTGAAATTGTTAGTAACTCTTTGGTAAAAGAGTGGGTTTCAGTTATGGCTGAAGTCAAATTTCGTTCGTGATTACCTGCTCTCTTTAAAACTTTTTTAGCCCGACTTTTTGAATTTGTTGTAGGCAACGCATGTTCTCCCAACATTGTTTCAGAATTCATTGGAAGTATAGCTTTTGACGAGTGAACTTATGTAATGTTGTGATTATTGCATGTTTGTGTTTCTTAATGTGTATAGCTATGTGTATGTGTGTTGGCAAAGTAGGTCGGTATCTTATATTGTTGTTTATGCTTGATTGATCTATTGATATGGTTAAAGAAATAGAAGGAGTAACGTGATCCTGGTTTGCAAGTGCGTGTGAGTGGCACAATAGTACGCTGTGGTCTTGGACTCTGGGCTTATAACTGATTTCCAACGCAGTTTTAATCTCTGATCCGGTGCACAGTTAGATAAATCCAGTTAGGTCCATATAGCTGTAGCCAATGTGAACAAGTCGGCAAATGCAATTGCCCGATTGCAATAGCTGGTGACGCAGTGTTTCTCTGTCCGATATCCTTCGGGGGAATGCATAATACATTGTCCTCATTCACTCAGATAGGAAAAGGTTTTGAAAGACATTTGAAAGTGGAAAAACTGGAAACAGCGGGAGACGTTGCCCAAAAAATGTATGTAGACTATCTGGTAAATGCAGGGACCAGCTGATCAGACTCTGCTAATGATGATTAACCCGAGACTTTATGTCACTAGAATGTGGTTACTGCTAGGAGTGAGAGCGCAGCCACAGATGAGCAGTCTCCCCTCGGGGCCTTTCGCAACTCGGCAGACTATCGAAAGCGCTTGGCCCAGATACGAAACCAAGAATACAACAGTTGGCTCTACAAGGTATATGACTTGGGGAAAACGTATTCTAGCTATCTGTACTGTTATTAATAGTGTTAGGAAAGGACTCTTATCTCTCTTGAAAAGACGTTTCACTCCCTTTTAGGACAGATCTTGAAAAAAGTTAAGCCTTCCAGTCCAATCTTCATAACCAAAAAGATATATATTATATTCATGAGATAAAGGACTGAAAGAAAATGGATGCAAGGAAATATCATCGTAAAGAAACTGCCCACTTTTTTAATAGTAATACAGTATTTCCTAGATATTTTTTACCTTTCAGAGTTTTAGAATGAGACTAATACACAAATCCAGAGTTGACAAGTGAGGATGATTTTGTTACTCATGAACAAAGTGTATGTAATATTAATGCTTGGTTGTAATGATGTACCATGTCAGAAACATGAGGAAGAGAAGAAACAAAATCGTTCCTGGAATGTTCCACGGACTGCGATGGAGGAGGAGTTGATGCCGCTGGGCGGCTATGAGTGGAAGCACCGGCTATACGAGGCTGAGAGGAGGCATGATTGTGCCGAGTACATCAGGAAATCCCTGCCCACTCCATTGCCCAGGCCGGAGGTTAGCCCTTCTGTCGTGTGCGAGCATCTCTGACCCCAGACACAGCACTGTGTGGATGTATGGCACTGTTTTTGACCGAACTAACCAGGACAAAGCACACTGTGGACTTGATTAGCACCATCTTGATGTTACAGCCTGCAGGAGGAGACAATCTTCATTTGTCAAGACATTGTGTCCCAAATGAATGAGAAAAAGAAATGAGAAGAAAAATAATTGAGTGATTACTGGATATAGGACGCCTCTTTTACACGGAGAGTAACTGTCGCTCTCTCTCTCAGACTGGAGTTTTTGAAGCACCATTCTGGTTCTATATGCCACAGTTACTATGTTTCAGGCATTGATTGTTGTGGTTTTTGCAGTTTGATTCCCTATGCCTAATTTGTGATCGCGAAATCGGAAAGTGCCATGGCACTCCAATTTTTGTTCTTGTCTCTCAGGATCATTTCCTATAAATAGATGTGTCCTGAAAGTTTTGGAACATTGTATTCAGGGTTGTCTTTGATGGTTAGGGTTTTCATTTTCAGGTCTCTTGTGCTTATATTTTGTTCCAACAATACAGGTTTCGTTTTACCATAAAACATAGTATTTTAATGCTTATAATATGTCATACATTTACAGCGGCTGAGATAACGATCTTATTTGATTCTATAAAAAAAAAAAACAGCTGGATTCTCCTGTGTTTCTTTTGTTGTCAGCCGCAATTAAATTTCAAGAGATTATCAGTGGCGCTATGTTAGCATAGTGCATGTTATGAGTTTACCTGTTGCAAGAGAAAATACTAATATCTGATGCTTCTGCATATGGGAGACACAATTTGTTGTGTTTATCTGGCATAGGATCTGTGCACAAAGATATATAAATGCCACAATGTATAGCATTATGTGTATTTTGCATGATATGTAGTGTATTATAGCATTTATTTCTTGTATTTCTGTGTTGGTATATTAAGTATTTATAAATAAAAATAATTTACATTTTTTTCATATATCCTGGCACAGAGTGTGCCCAGGGGAAGAATACTCGTGAAATTGCATTGGTTCTTTTATTAGTCATAATTAAAGCAAGAAAAACTTCGAAAGATTTTAAAAAATAGAATGATGTATTATTTTTTAAAACAGCAACCTTCTTATATACTGCTTAAACGTATATTATATGCCAAATTTAAATGCTCATGTAGACTAGACCATATTCTGATTCCCTTTCCATTCCTTTCCCATTCCTCCCCCATAGCCAATGACTCCCTATTTCCATGCAGACAGTAAGCTGAAAATATCCAGCACAATGGCTAAATTGCTTTGGGGATAAAGACTGGGATATCCCAAATGTATTTTTGTCTTTTAGCCAGCGTGAGTTATAGTATTGGCCACTATGAATCTCTTTTTAACCTTTGTAGAAGTGATGAAACGCTGTACTTGCTATTTACATCAACTCAGTGCTTGGTGAACTTTGTCTCTCGAGTTTCACATTAGATATTACTTTCCAATTTGTACTGATATTTGAGGCATGATTTTTCACAAGATTTCAATGTCGCAAAAGACACCTAAAAGAATTAGTGTATTGCTTAAACCTAACAAACACAATTCAGTCCATTACTATTTTGTTTGGTTCGGTCATGTGACGACGACCTGGCGTATAGTGAGGGTTGTGAGAATCATTTCGTAGCTGGCATTTTCAGCCTTTTGTTTTGTCTGAAAATTACAAAAATGATGAATCTGTGACTCAATATTTGAAGGGCACAAATATCATGAGGGGTCCAACATCATCAAAAACTGGTCTCTGTAGTCCTTTAAAGGAAGTTGTAAGTTGGAACCTGCATGTAAAATAATTCCCGCTGTTCTGAACAGGAGAACTCAACTTCTGAGAGCGCTGCAGATGCCTATATTGGGGCCCTACCTCTGGGTGGGTACGAGGAGAGTCGACGGAAATTGAATGAAGAAAGACAGAGAGAATATAATGAAATGCTTCGAGAGGTACTTCTAGACAGAATGTTTATTTTTTTATTTTGTTTTTTTTATTTTGTTCCCTTAACAGATTCAGAACTTTTGCTGTTGGTTTTCCTGCTTGACTTATGAAGTGACTGTTTCTCGGATGTTACAAAACATGAAGTTAATTTTCATTTTGTTCACTGGATTTTCTATATCATGACTAAGTCATCATGTGACTGTGTCATTGGATTAACTTTTCCAGCTTTGAAGTTCTTAATTCTTGAAATTTGCATTTATTTCTCATTAGATTTTTACTCAGAAATTGTCCATTGTCAATATATTTCCTATGTAAGCGTTTGTGGAACAGATGTTATTATTGCCTCTGTTTTTGCTTCATAAATTGATGTGTCATTTAAAAAAAAAAAAAATCTGTTGTACCTAAATAAGGGTAAAGTGAGGGGAAGACAACTCCGGAGTGCACCGTCAGGAGAGGCATACGAAGGTGTAGCATTTCCTCTTGGAGGCAATGAAGAGAGCAAGAGAAAGCTCATAGAGGAACGAAAGAAGGAATACAGAGAATTGTTGATGAAGGTACAGCCTGCTATTACCAAGATAACAGTATCTTTCTCTTACAAGTTATCAGCATATATGAATCAACATATCACTGAAGATGAGCATTACATGTTTTGTTAAAATTTATTTACAAATGAAAAAACAACTTGCTGATAATGATAGCCAAATTTGATTACTACTGCCTCGTCAGGTTTAATGTCAAATTGAACCACATGTACAAAAACTCTGCTGAGATGACATATCTATCATTTAAAAAATTTATTGATTTATTCATCGCATTGAAAAATTTATTCAGATAAATAGCTTCTTTAGTTGATATAAAGAGCTGTACCAAACTAAAATGTCTTTCACTGTTGTCGATGATGATGAAGATGATGTTCCACTTACAAGTTTACACACATAGATAGTTTTCATATATTAACTTGGACATGTAGTGTATATTTCATGTTCTTTTGCATTGTGCGTAAAAAAAAAAAGAAAGATAACTGAATTGACCTCCCACCATATTTTCCAACACGACAAATTTTTGGCACTGTGCGAACAGAAACATGAAGAAGAGGGTAGGAGGCAGTGGTCGGCACCCAGCGAGGATCTGTCTCTGCCCTTGGGAGAGGATGAGGAAAGGCGGAGAAAACTGAGGGAGGAACGGCACCAAGAATACCTGGAGTTTCAGAGGCAGAAGGTACTGCCACCAGACGTCATAATATCTTGCGAGGCGAACTCTGGCCAGTAGTGGTTTTCTCTGATTTGACTTCAACTGTGCTTAGCTTGCCTTGCCAGTAGTTTCCTAGATACCTCTGCCAACTACAGAATACACATTATCTATAGTTACACCTTGTAGTGTATTCTGTGGTCCACTAACACAAACATTTTGGCCCCATACGTTTAGAGAATAATTAATAACCAACAAATATGAGTAACTTGAAAGGGGAATTTCCAGACTGCCAGAAGAACAGGGCATGACACAAATGTGGATCAAAGGTAATCTGGTCTATCCTGCTTGTATTGGAGAACTTATCTGCGGCTCCAGAAAATAGAGATGATGTTAAATATGAATAGGACAAGAATATGAAATTGAATTGAAATACCAAGTAATCGCAGTGCTCCTTTGACAGTCCAGACTATTCATTTCAAAACGGCTATTGTTTTGACTATAGATAACATACATTTTGTTTGGTGAAGATTCCAGCTAGATGCAGTGTTCCATCACATTTGTCCAACCCACAGGAAGGGATATGAATGGAAAGAAGAATGGAAATTCACCAAAATGAGATTCTGGGAATTCTGGAGACAGTCTGGGAATTCTTTTTGCTTGATTTTTGCATGACATAGAAACTTGCTGATGCTTTTTTTTTTTTTAGTTATATTTCTTTGTTTCAGTTTTGAACAGTAGTGCATCTGAATATATTGAACTTGAATGACCGTATACAATTCGATATAGAATGATGATGGACATTTCAAATTTGTGTATTATTGTTATTGTTGTAGTTTGATATGGCTAGAAAAAATAGGGATTTGTACCATAGCCTAACTGAAAATTGTGAACTGCAAGTCATGATCATTTCACCCCTCATCAGGTTCACGATGTCACATGAAGCATGGTTTCAGATATAGTGTTATAATTGTTGGAAAAGATTCGTGTTTTGTGCAAAATGTGATGATTTATTCTGCTATGCTATTACTGATATTATTATGTGTGATCATGACTAGCTGATTTGTAAAGTCGGTGCTATTTTGGCTGACTGATTTTGAATCTGTAACAATGCCTAAATGACATTGCAACAAAATGTCCATCTTCCATTTTCAGCCATGTCGTTTTCATTCTCCTGACAATTTGAAATTCTCTTCATTGTACAAAACATGATAAAGGGTAGGGTAATTCGCTGTTAAGGCATAATCCTCGGTAAAGGCGTTGTCTCAGAAGACGGAAATTATTTGTTTCTGCAAGATTAAGCTGGACAGTAGTGAGGAAACTTAGAGGATATATGCAGATGCCCCGTGGTGGAAGTTACATAGGTGAACATGATTATTTATTACTCAATATCGGCTCTCAATGATCTCTGTACAAAACTGTGGGCAAAGGTTTGCAGGATTGCCAGAGAGAGTAGTTATGACAATATCTCATGCTGATGCTATGCTTTGGCTTACCTCTTGCTTGCCTTTCTTTCATTTATTGTTGCCCATATTTTTTTTAGATGAGTGGCTTATGCGCTTTCCTTTCTGGACAGACATCTCTCAGCCTCTCAAAATCAGTCAAATTAAAATGTCACCCATCTTCCATCAAATTCCATTTGTCGCGCACCATTAAAATTTGTCAACATGCGATGCACTATTTGTTTATCATCACAGGGATGATTTTAATCCACCGGCCAACTACATCTCCATCGAAAGTATGATTTTGATTTGAGTTGAATGCACTGCCAGTTTTGTCTGGTCATTTTATTTCAGCAGGTGTTTACAACTATTATTTTGCATCATTTTTTTCCTTTTGAATTTTATATGAACTGTCATAATGAGATCATCATTTTCAGGCATGATTGGAAATGGCAAGATAACCACCTGTCTGGGGCTTGTCTGACCGACCCTTGTCTTTGTTTCAGCCACGGAACAAATGAAGTCTAGAGCTGTTGTGTTGTTATTCTTAAAATGTTTATCAGTTTGAAATGTATGTGTCATTTCATATTTAATTTTTATTTTGTGCGTTTTCTTTTTCATTTTTTTATGGTTCATCCTGAAGTATTGTTTTGGTTGTTTAGTTCTGTCTTTGTAAAGTGAGTATCTAATGGTCGTTATTTTTCATGTTTTAATGTGTGTATGTCTGTGTAACTGTTATGATAATTGTGAAGATCCAACATCTTTTATCTTGGTTTATTTTTTGTTCTTTTGAACCCTGAACCTATAAATCAAAGAAAGGACCGGAGATGTATGTAGATGAGTCGCCAAGACCAGGGGTGACTGGTGTCCTCATTAAAGAGGATGGACGGAGTGAAAGGTTGAGACAGTTGCAAGAAGAGCGGAATAGAGAGTATAATGAATTTTTGGCTCGCCAGGTAAAGGGTTCTATTGCTCATTTTGCTGCCAAAGAATTGGCCCACCACTAGTTTTGTTTGGTCTTGATGTGGTATGCAGAATGATATACTCATTATACCACTTAATTATCTGTGTTCTTCGTTCTGCAATTTACAGTGTAATTAATCAAGCGTCTGTCCCTTATGCACCTAGCTCAGGTCGTTGCCACTCAAGGCATTGGTTTGATTTTAGAAGATATTAGAGGTGGTACAAGTGAGATGTGTGCTTTACAAGTTAGTTTGTGTCTCTCACTTGCAATGCCTATATTCATTTTGCCACGTATATGGCTTTGGGATTTTATTTATGATCTCGAAATCTATCACTGGCAAGATATTTCTATGAGCTTTTAAGTTCACATTGTTGATTTTTTTTCCAAATTTACACCCTTAGTGTTTCCCCAAATATCTCATCACTATAACGAAATACAATCGTTACAGTCGTAAGTGCAATTGCTGTGACATATAGTGTAACTCAGTTTTCAAATACAGGATCATCCCAACACTGCATCTCTGCATAAATATCTGAGATTTTTTACTTGGAAGATCAGGAAGAGGACAATGGCTAGACCCATGCCAAGCATACCACAGTTTCCAGATGGCAGCAATTTAAGCTATAAGCACAAATCTGCATATTTGAATGACTGATTATCATCAACTTATCTAAATCTTATTTTTGCTAAATTGTTGATTCCATGCATTTTTGAGTGACAAGCAGGTGTATAGATGTAGACCAAAATGTTACATAGAACATAAAATGATGTTTGTAATTTATTATTTTGGTTGTGTAATAATCCTTTGTCTATTCTATGAAAATTTAGACCCTGAGTGAGAGTGACACTAACCAGGGCACGGTTTCTTGATGTGTTTTCTGTTCAATGCAAACTAACTAGCAACTCTGATTTCTTGCTGTTTGAAAATGTGATTGTTCTTTGACATGTTTTACATCTCTGTGGGCTTCCTGTTGTTACTCGTGTATATTATAGGCCCGTTGTCCATGTTTAATCATTGTTCCATTCTATATCCTTGCTGTGGTTGATGTTATCAGGACAAATTGTCTTTTCACTGATTTTCTAAATGAGTTTTTTCTTTCAGCATGTTCCTTTTAGAATCACCATTCCTAAATTTGTAGTTTCAGGTTTACAGTATTGCTTGGCAATTTCATTTTCACAGTGGCTTTTGAGCAGGCAGACATCAGCTGTCCCTATAATCTGCTTGTGTTAAGGCTATGCCTTTATGATTGTTATTATACTGGTATTATTTTTTTATTATTTTAATGTCTTTTGAGTCATGCATTGCTTTTCCTTGAATCCATTTTTAATTTTTTTTTATTTTATCACACCTAGCAATCTATCGGTACATTCCAAAAGGCACCTTAAATGTTCAAAAAAAGCTTGTCATTAGACCATATTTTTAACAAAAATTTGTTTGCTGGTATAATCTCCTGTATAACAACGCAACCATGTATATTTGGGATGGTGTATTTCTGCTGAAGAGTTTCCATGCAAATGGCATCAAATGTTAATGTCTGCCATGAATGCTCAGATCTTTTGTAATTTGTTCTCCAGCGGATCCCAACAAGGGAGAGATATGGTCTCCCCCTCGAGGTGGATGAATCTGAGGACTTTGGCCTCTTCCATAACCTAGGTGCTGCAGATAAGAAAAACAGACACAAAGAACCGCCAAACCAGTTGAATCTGCTTGGTGAAAATATCTACGATAAAACAATACGAGTACAGAGTCATCATTCTAAGCAGCCAAACTTGCCTATTATTAGATCTACTCAAACAATTGCTATTTTTTGTTGAAGTAGATTTTCATCTATTTCTTTCCCCTTTTGGCTTTATCAAAGTCTGAACAAAGCTGGCACAAAACAGCAGCTGTTTCAGCTCAGCTTTTGTAAACCATGGTAGAGATATATCTATTCTGGCTATATGTCTTTGCGCATGTTCCACAGATAGATCTAGAAACAGATGTAAAGACACAATAGTCAAGGCATGCCTTATCACTAGGCACTGTCAATTTTGCTTGCATGGTAGATTGATTTCATCTTAGCTTCATTTTTATAACATCTGCTGCAACATTTGGAGGAAAAAAAATTGATAAAGAACAGGCTATTTTTATTCTACCAGTAGAAATATATTTTATTTATCTTGAGTCTAGGTCTGAACAGGATCTAG
>JBCEWB010588285.1:0-18197 GCA_039654565.1 Peronia peronii | reverse complement strand
CGATGTTTTCGCAAAAATAACACCGCAAACATGTTTTTGGCTACTAGAAGTTTATTATTTTACAACAAATAGTATAGCGTATCCGTGACGTTGCACTACCCCTTTAAAGAGTGCTTCTCCTGGTTATTCTGTGTGGGACAAATTCTACTCTTTGACAGTGTTTGAGGCCAGTAGATCTAGATCTATGCTAGATCTAGATCTAACTTTGGATGTTCTTTCTAGATTAGACATCTAGAAATATCAGTGCCGCCGGCATCATTGTTTGAACGGTTTGGTGTACCAGACTACGTTTGAGATCTGGATCTAGCCTAGTTCTGTTGTTTTGAGCACACTGTCAGTCTTTTATTCATCATTGACATTAATATTGATTAGAATTTCTTCTATTGTTTTCAGTGTGACAAAGCATTCAGTTTGCTTTGGTATGTGATTAGGTCTTTGTGGGATGAAATGAGGAGTCGTATGTATTATTTCCTATGTCGGCCAATTAAATTCAGGGGTTGGCTTAATTTCGCACTGACAGCCTTGCAAAATGCAGTGGTAAAAAATGGCTGGTTTCAGGGCGAAGATTAAGTCTTAAAAAAATTAATATCTCAGAAACTAATCAAGATAATGAAACAGTTTAAAAAGCATAATCTTTAGAAGCTCAAGCTTTATCTATTGGGGCTATTTTCATTTTCATATAAAAACTTTGACATTTTCACTGCAGTGCCTAGTAATTGTATCAGCGTATTTCTTTCTTTATTATATTATGTAATGATCCCCATGCTTAGGAACGCCAGGAGACATTAATGAGCCATTTTGACTGGCAGCCAAATAGTTCATTGCATTTTGATGTGAGTCTCCCTTTGCCATCGTAACACAGCAGGTAGAAAGTCAAAGTTAATTTACTAAACACTGAGGTATGGACCAGTTGTTATTCTCTGTGCCCTGGGTGTTTCTTGGTATAGTTTTTTTTTTAACTCTCAAAAGTACATTTGTTTTGAATTAAAAATACATGTGTAAGTACCTAGGAAAAAAAACAAACAGTATATATCCGTAAAAAATTCATAATGCAGTAACCCTCAGAGTTTTCAAATTGAGTTTTCAAATCAACTGTTTTTGCCTGGTTTGACTCTACTGCTTGCAAGTACATGTATGTTGGCTAAGATCATTGGCCTTGTCTTGTCCACTCTTTGCATGTTGTTTCTGCCAGTACATGGGGTGTTGGGTATGAAGGGAAGAGGGGGAAAATGTTAAGTTCGGGCCTACACCACTGCATGAGTGTAGAAGATCAAAAGTGTTGCATCACAGCAAACAGGGGAGAGCCACAATCATTGAAACAGTCATACATTGTCCTTCGTCATGCAAGTAGAGCCTCGCAGGCAGAATTTTAGAAGGGAGAATTGGGACTACAGATTGGCACTAATTTGCAGACTCAACTTAAAGTGTTAGCTTTCTAACTCTTCACGCAGACAATCTCGTAAAGGGGGGGAATGATGGTATATGGGGCCAAGAAAGGTGGACAACCAATGAATCAGATCTAGGGACTATCATTCGCAGGTCGGATCCGTGGTAAGAACAGGACCGAACTGGTTTGCTTATTAACTTCAACAGACAACAAACTAGGCTTGAAACATAATATTACTTTATTATTTATCCATATTTGAAGGTGTTGCCCATCAACAGATAAAATGCTTCTAGCATTTGGAGCATGATGACTAAGACCGTTCCTGGTATAGACAAATGTATTACATTGTCTCAGCAAATCTACTGTTGACATGATTCTCTTCCTTGATAGACTGCCAAAATAAAGCAGGCAAAAAATACCATAAAATTAGAGAAGCCATTGAAGAGATTTTTCCTAAAAAAAAAATATGCATGTATTATGAGTGGTGAATGGTCAGGCTGTCCTGATATAGGTTGGCACATTTAGTATGTGCTGGTGTTGCAAAGTTATATATAAATCAGAACAATAAAGCAGCAGTTCACCATGCAATAGTATATTGACTTCATAGCGCCTAATGGCCTGTATTAGTAATGCAGAGAGGGGGTGGAAGATGAGAGAGCGTGCCACGCACACGCAGCACTAACAAACACAATATTGGGACTGGGTGAGAAATCGGACGAGACTGAACGTGTGATCTCCAACCCGAGATTTTTTGCCCAGAATTGCTTTGCAAATTAAATTGACATCCAGATTTGATGTCCATATGAAACTGGACCAAATCCAGTTAGACACAGTTGTTATAGAACGGATAATCTGGAAATCCAGTTAATCAAAATCTGGATCAATACCCAGCACTGTTGATTGAATGATTGTCCTTCATACTATGAATGATTATATTGTAACCAATTGATTGGTTGATTCATTAGATGGTTGAGTGATTGATTAGGTGGTCAGTTCATTGATTAAGTGATTGATTGATTAGGTAGTTGATTGATTGTCTTGCAGCTCAACCAACCGGGGAAGACAGATCAGATGAACTGGGAGCCGCTGAGCCAGTCCCACCTGGTGGAGCTCAGTGTGGTGGCACCGCTTGGACAGGACCAGATTGGGGAGGACATGAAAAATTTTGCAGACCAGTTAAAACCGTATCCTTGCCATCTTTTTAGTGAAAATATTATTTTTAGTATATTGCAGTCTTTCAACTCGGAGAGTAGGATTACCTTGACATTACATTTGCCTAGTTTGGTCAGAAAGGGTTTTTTTTTTTCGGACAGAAACTCTTGAGTTATTGGAAATTTTGTCAGTCCCTCCCTGCTCTTTATTTGACTTTTAACTGCCAAAGGTAGAAACACATTAGACCTTTGAAATGTATTAGGCATTATCGAAGAAAGTTAGATGCTGGGCTCCCCTGCCAGGGATTGCTGAAGCATTAAAAAAAAAAAGGAGGAAAAAAAAAGCACATTCTAAGCTTTCCCATCTTTCCTTTAGGACTCAAATTCACAACATTTTAACACTTTATTGAGAGGTAAATGTCTAACCACCCAGCCACAGTGCCCCCCTCTGTCCCATCCCACACGTTTCGACCTGTCAATGCCAGACCTTCGATCTAGATATCAATACAGCTATGCAACGCCCCGGTCATGGTCATGACACGGCAGGGCTGGTGGGCAGGAACTATAGATTTAACATTGAATTTAATCTCATAGATGATGATTACGCGAAAACCAAGTAACGTAGAGACTTGCGGTTTTCACCAAAACTTGTTTAAAAATATGTAGATTGTCATACTGTAAAAAAGTCTATCCTTAAATGGTAAAAGTTGCATTGGTGTTAGTACACAGTTTGGCATCCTGTTTCGTTTTGATTAGCTTTGAAATAATATGTGTCACATGAAGCAATACATGTTGATTTCAGTGTACTATTTATGCTGTTAATCTGTCACTATAATCACTATAATAAGCACATTTCATAGAGTAATTCAATTTTTTTTCCTCAACCATTTGATTTTTAGGGAAATGAAGCAAAAAGCATTAGTACTGATAAACAATTAGTCGAAGTCCAGTCATTGTTTCTTCACTCGAAACTAATCGTAATGGCAGTTCCACATTGAAAAAAAGCAAAAATACATAGGGGAAAAGCTTGTCTACCATCTGTTCTTCTATTCATCTACCTCAAGTCTGTGCTAATGATAAAAATTATGATAAAAATAGATAAATAATAATAAATATATAGCAATAATTTCGGCAACTCAGTATTAACACAAATAATAATAAAACAAACAAACAAACAAAAAAAACTGCCAGAAACATGCAACACCAAAACATATTCATCCATACTCTCTTCTTTCTTTCTTCCTTCCTTTCGTTCTTTGTTTTTTTTTCTTTCCTCTTTCTTTCCTATGCCCTTTCATTCTTTCTTTCTTTCTCGCTACCTCTGTCTGTGTGTCCAATGCGTTTTTTATCTAAATATAACTATAGATATATTAGAATCCTGCTGCATGCAAAAGAGTGTCGGAATACTAAAGTAATGCAAGAATAATAATAATAATAATAAAACTGGGCAGCTCCATATTTGTTATAGTAGTAATAAAACTTGGTATCTGTAGTAGTAATAGGTCTAATGAAATAATAATTAATTTAGAATTCAGCAATCAGTGTTAATAATACCACTACTGCTAGTTACAATTGGGAGGGGGAATACTGGTCCTAAACACTCAAAACTTGCGCCTACATTTCTGTAGACATAATGTTTAATACTTGTTATAAGCTCTGTGCTCATGATGTCAAATATCTGATAGAATAAAAACACACCCGATAAAAGTATGACAACAGATAGTGTTAACACACATTTTGCAGTCCTAGGAATACATCAGTGAAAATGAGGGAGGGATTTTTGTGGTGTAACATTTTATTATTTTTTTTCCATGATTTTTGGTGAAAACTGCATGTTTGAATATTTTCTAGTTCTTTTGTAATCGTCAGTAGCAGACTAAAGGCAACGCTGAGTGTTATAGTTTCTGCCCACCATTCTCTACCCACGCTATATGCCACGCGCGTTTGGGTGACCTCGTTGCAGACCTGCCTACCCTCCCACATTTCGCGGATTTTCTCGCATTTCAACCCACCATCCCGCCTTTCCACGCCATGAACATAAATTCCCGCTTTCGGACGACTTTAACATTTTATACCATTTTTCTTTCTGTCTCATACTTTTGGTGTCATTCAGAATGTCGCCAGAGTAAACTGCGCTCTCCCATGTGTTGCTATGAGCAATGGTCCTGCCTGCTACTGTTGCTAAGGCCTCTGTCTGTAGGCCAACAGTACATGATGTAACCCAGTCTGGACATGCAGTGTTATGTGTTATACCCCGCCGGTCCCGCCCACAGGCTAAGAGGTTGTTCACATGTGCCTTTCATTCATGACCCGATCGTCGCTCGGCCCGCAATGGCTCTTGTTTGTTCGGTCCTTCTGAACCTAACTCTTTGAGTAACCACCATGTGCAATCCCGCCTCTCGTTTTACTTTTTCATCGACAGTGCACTTGTTGCCGACTGCAGTTATGTAAAGTTATGACTCACAATGTAGATCTGTCTAGGGATCAGTCACACTCAAAGTCTGGTCCAATGCCAACGATCTGTTTACCTTACGAATATTTATGTCATTGGTGCCACGGACTGAAGACAGCAGGATGCATCATCATGTAGATCTAGGCCTATGGGTCATTTTGTTTACTTTACATAAGAGGGAATAAAAGGGGAAAAAACACCTCAGTGTCGGCAATTTTGACACAATTTTGATGTGAAATTTGACATGCCTGTCATTCTATGGAATGTCCGTGCCAGCAATTGCAATGGACATTGTTTCACTGATGGGCTATATTCTGTCTATAAGATGGCCATTTTTTTTTTCATGATAGCCATCACTGCTAGATTTTAACTGCTTCACTACTAGG
This sequence comes from Peronia peronii, assembly GCA_039654565.1. NCBI lineage: Eukaryota > Metazoa > Mollusca > Gastropoda > Systellommatophora > Onchidiidae > Peronia > Peronia peronii. The sequence continues at coordinate 12,821 of JBCEWB010588285.1, read as the reverse complement.
CATCAGTGATACGGTCAGTTTCCCTCTCTCCATCCACTGCTATCCCCCACCCGCACTCAGTCTTACCAGCTATGCATGAGCCACTGGCACTGTCCTCTATTTTCCCATAGACAATCAGAACTGTGTCATTCAAGGTTACTAATTGTTACAATCAGAAGCAGATTGTTCTGGGCTCTCATCACTAAGTCATCTCCGAATCATCACTTTGTCGCAGTTACCAAAAGATTCTGCGTGTAAATATGAAATGCCAGCAATGGTCAGAGCATTGGATAAAGGGAAAGGAGGGATGCTGGGTGGTGGGCTAAATGTGAACCTACCATGCAGTAACGCTCCCCTCCCCCTCACTGGCAGTCAGTCAAAGTCAGATTAGCAAGATGGCAAGTGTTTGCCAGCATGGTGCAAAGTCCTTCAGAAATGTGAGAGGACTGCACGAAAGAATAGAAGCTTGTACATTGCAAATTCCAAACTTTTGTGGATGTTGCAAAATGCATCAGATCAATGACTGACAGAAACTAAGACTGCCCTCTATATATATGTAACGAATCTGAAAAGAATGTAGGAAATACTGATCTAAATGTTTAATATTTATATTGAATGGTCATGGAACTTTAATTAAGTCAAGATGCTCTGTTGTTATGTAATGCATAATAATTAAAATTCTAAGTAGGAACTGAGGATCGGTAAATTTCCCTCTTTTTCCTCCTTTTTGACTCAGATATCCCTCCTCCGCTGTTGTGAGGGTAGGCAGGTCTGTTGTTGTACTGCTCGATACCAGTGATTTATTGCCAGAGATGTCAAATTTACGATAGCTTCACTGACTTTTTCTGGTCAACTAGCCGATCATGTTTTTGGTTTTTTTGTTGTTTTTATTGTTTTTGGTGTATGCTCATGTAAGAGTTAAATCCAAACACAAACACTCATGTAAGTGATAAAATTCAAGGCAATCAATGACATGTGCCACCAATATAGTGTGTGTGTATATTTTTTTCTTTTATCTTGTTTTGGCTTGTTGTTGTCCTATTTTGTGCTTTGTCTTGGTGGTTTTTGGGGTTTTTTTTGTTGTTGTTGTTTTAAATTATTTTTTAAAGGAACTGTGTATTTGACCGACCGCTTGGGTGAATAGCCCACCGCAGGCCCTTTTTCCTATTTAAGCGATCGGTATCGGTTCAGGAATTGGAGATAATTATTTTAAAAAAATTTTTTTTTATTCTTTTAAGGTTCTTCGTTTTAACAACACTGCATAAATATAGTAAAGTACATTATACCTCAGGGCGGCTTTTCACCAGATATTTCTGAAAAAAAAAAACAGGATATCCTCGACTTGTATTAGATTTATGACCTAAACATTAAACCATGCATGTTTATTATTGTTACTGATGTGACATTTCGGTATCGAACTAGATTTAGCTTGACGATACCACCTTCACCCAATGCATTCCGCCCGCCACTCCATTCTCACTCCCCACTTCTCATCGTCGCTTTGAAAATGGTCGACCACCTGATTGTAGGCAGCGTGTTTAAAAGTTACAAGGAATTTTTTTAGCTGTTTTGAGGAATATGTATCATCAAAATACGTTTTTTTTTTAAAGCACAAGACAAAGACTATTGAAAGGGTTAAGTTCTAAATCCCTCCCCCAATTGTGCAAATGCATCGAAAACGCTAGTATTACAGTCAGTGAAAAAAGTTCAATCTGAAAAAAGTTCAATCTTGTAAGGGGCCACTTGCAGGTCTAAAAGTAGAGGCAGAATGGTGTTGTTATAAAAAACTGTTAATGGGTTAAATTTAGTCCTGAGAAGGCCTGTTGAGTAAGTTTTTGCCCTGAAAAGGGCTTCTATTGAAATTTCAACTGTGTAGAGTTGAGTGTCTCGGGTTTTTTTATTTCAATTCGTTTGTTTCCCTCTATCTTCCTTGCTACTACTTTTGTGTAGGTTTGTTTTCCTTTCTAATTTCTTTGATGGGTTCGATAGACTCACCAGTGGAGTGTTTCCCTTGGTGTTAGAGGTCTTTCTCCTTACTGGGGTCCATCGTTCCCTATCTCCCATCATTTTTTCCTCCCCCTTTCTTTCGTCTCTCACACCCCCCCCCCCCTCTCCCTTACATGTCCCCCGCTCTATCTGTGCCCTTTGTCTTTCTCTTCCTTTCTCCGCCCTCCCTCGTGGTTTACTTGCGCCCCCATGTACAGCTAGGGCACACACTATGTAAATTCATTGCATAATCCCTCTGGACTAGTCGGGTAAATAGACTCGGCCTTTTTTAAAATGTTTTTTCGTTCTGTTATGTGTATGTTGTCATTGGTTTTGTTTTGTTTTCTTTGTATAGGTGACAAAATAAAGGGCAGTTTATTTCTATATTTTTATTACTTATCCATTTTTTTTTCTTTTGTACAAGTGATAAAATGCAAATAATTGCCACTGGATTAGAATATTGAAAGTGCCCCTGCCTACGAATGTGGATCTATTCTAAGAAGCCAGCTACAGACTTATCATCTGCTGTTGGTGATGCTCGCATTAGGCTGAAAAATCTCCTTAACTGTTTGCCAGTTTGGTGGTGCTGGAAAAATTTGACCACAGGAGAATACAGTGACGTCATTACCTGCATGAGCATCACCGTCATCATATCGATCACGCTCATTTCATTGCATTTACATCACTCTGCTGTTTGTCATCCTTGTTACAAAATTTGTATCAGTATCAGGATTAAAAATATGTCAATAACATGTTTTTTGTTGTTGTTGAAAATGTTCATTCAATGCAAATAAAAATAAAGAGAATAGACTTGAAATAAAAAGTAGAGGAGAAGAACAACAGATGTCCAGTTTTAATATGTGAGACATGAGCGATGAAATGAGGCACTGGTCAGTTTATGGGCATACAGAGTTGTTAGTATCACTTTGATGCTTATTCTGAAAAACCTTTGTTCTGACTTAGTAGCAGTTGAGAAATTGACAATTACAGACAATGAGATGGGGGGGGGGGGGGGGGGGTGACCTGCTGCGGCAGCTGAATTAAATGACAAAATGGCCGATCACTTTTGCTATTCTTTATTAATCCTCATTCAGGTAGTGTCACTAAATAACGCTATTTGGACTTTTCTTCATTATATTTCAGCAGTTTTTCATTTTTTCATAGACATAGAAAGTTATTGTGCACAAAAAAAAAAAAAATGCATTAAAAATGAATTCATTGCTGAAAAAATTGTGATTTCTCCATTTGCTCCAGTTTGACGAGCGCTCGATTTCATCATGTCCCATTTGGGTTATCATCCATGCTTTGCTCGATCTGCTAATGTTGGAACAAATATGGGTGACTACACGATTGACCAGAATACCAAATATGTGTACTAGTTCAAGTTCAAATTTGTGTAGTGATAATCAGGAAGAGAAATCTCAGTGAGATGTGTGAAATACAGCGTAAAAAAGTTTTTATGTTCAGACAGATTTATATGAAATCTATCTCGGAGGACACGACCAAAAAAAAAAAAAAGCAGGACTTATTATGAGACAGCTGTTTAATTTGAAAAAACCAGACAATAGTAACATAAAGTAGCATTTTAAAATTGTAAAAATATCTGCGGGTGCAGTGAAATCTCACTAAACCTTCCAGATTTAGAGTTGTTTTGAACGTTGTAAGTGCAGGATCAGAGTTACATGTCAAAATGGCTCAAAACATCTCATGTATACCTTTTTAGCAGCATGGAACATTAACAGACCATGTGAAATGACACACAAATTTAAACTTCTCTAAGTTTATTGCAAATTTGAAGCAGCTATCTAGAAAGCACACTCATATATACCATGTTCACAAATATCATTGCTACATTCAAGTATACTTTTGGTTGTCTCCCTTATTTTTTTTTAATTTAAACATAAATGTATGTTTATATTTATCTGCTCACCACCCCCAACAGAAGTCTCTATAGCTTTGGGACATAGTCACTTGACTTTGAATCTCAGCAGGCTTAATGTTGAGAGTTCAAATCATCACTCAGGCACAATTATATTTTTTTATTTTTTCAAATTTATAGTGAAGTAGATATATAATAGAAGTGACAAGCACATAGGTGGGGGTGGAGATAGCTCTGTGGGTTAAAACCACACCAAAACCACAACACCCAGAGGGCAAGAAAGAAAGGAGAGGAGAGGCAAAGGGAAAAACAAAAGAGGAGAGAAGAAAAAAGGAGAAAAAGCAGGACAAAAACAGATGGAGGGAGAAAACAAATAGAAAGACAAATCAAACAAATAATTTTCATAGTCTCTTTGTTTATTTTATTTTTGTCTCACTTCTCAATCATTTAACTTATGTATAAAAACAATACATTTTTAAGTTCATACTTTGAAATTTCATCAGAACCTAGAGTCATTCATAGACTGCATTCATTAGCATACAGCACTTTTGTTTTGTTTAATACTGATCATTCACTAAATTTTTGCTTTTCTTCTCTGATTTACAATGCCTCAGTGGAATGAATCAGAAAGAAATCATAAGTCCTTCTGCTGGCCATTTCCATTTTGACAAATACAATTTACATGTAATTATTTGTGGCTAGAAAGTTTGATCAGTATCATCGCCACATATGTATTAAGTGAATCATTTAAAATGAGTTCAGCTTTATGCATATGGTTTTCTTTTTAAAAAAGCTACTTGTATTGCTTCAAAGTACATGTATTATAGAAAAAAATTAAAATGACATGACCATTATCAGCAAATAAAATGAAAAAAACCATTGCAATTAATGGGTACTGGCCATGAACAACGTAAGTTTCAAGTCAGATGAGTAAATATTTCAAAGCAATCAGTCATGTTTTTTTGCAAGTAACATGCTTCTAAAATATGTGAGGTTAGAAATGTTAAAAAAGTATATTATTGGCAAGACTAAAATAAGAGGGAATAAAAGATTTTTACAATTTACACTCCTTGTTTGAAGTGTACATTGTACAAAATTACAACCAAAAATTCACCGCATAAGTACATGTATAAGGAAATTGTTTTCTTCATATCATAATAATTTTAGACAAAAAAAATTGTGATCAGTTTTTCAAATGACAAGAAAAAAAGTGAATTTTTCCTTCTTTACACTGTTTCTTCAACACCCCTTGTGTCTGGTAAAGAGAAGTCAAGATAACCACTAACAAGGAGGTTGAAAGACGTAAAGCAACAAACAAGGTAAAGGGAAGTAAAAGTGCTGGTCAAAAACAATCCCCATTGCCAGTCATTCTTTGCCTCTACTGACTTCAGGCCATAGTTGAGTACTTCAATTGTTTTGGTACTTGCTCTTAAAGATAGTTTCCAACATTGAATTTTCAATGAAAGCTTGCATTATTTGAAATACATGTAAAAAGTGTATTGTGTTACATGATGAAATGAAATGTTTTCCCATTTTCTCAGAATAGCCAAAAATGACCTAGGTACACTTGTAATTCTCTTATGATGAGACAGCAGTCACTCCAGGGACAAAATGCCTTTTTCTATGTCACATACATGTTATGTACATTGTTTTTGCAACTTTTTCCTCCAGTACATAATATTCAAGATAACCTCCACCAGGAGGTTGAAAGACGTAGAACGTAAGTACACAATACAGATTTGTAAGTCACTTTTGATTTACAAGAAAAAAGGAGCATCAAGAAAGACAATGAAAATGTAAGGAAAGTCTAATGAAAAATTGTATGTACATAGTACATGTACATGTATATAAATCTGATGCCCAATACTGAGACCATAATACATATATGTACATGTACTATTTTATTGTTCAGATATTTATATTTATAGGCGATATTTGGACAGCCAGATATTTGTTTTCAACTTGAAATATATTTTAAATGTGGTTTGTCTTGTAGCATTAGTTGGCCTGCGTATCTATACTATAAATCTGCAACAAAACTTAGGCTTATGGACTCGAAAACTGCTGAATGGATCCATATGAAATTTGGCACACAGCATTGATGCATATGGATCTGTGTTTCTATGTACATAAACCTGAAAAAAAAAGCTTATTTATATTGTCTTTGACGTTATTCTAAAAATGCGGTAATAATTGAATAATAAACTCGCGAGGGTGCTTCATCCGAATTGTACGTTTGATAGAATGACATGTTCAATGTTCTAAGCATGTTTTCTTTGAGTAACATTCAGTTTAATCAAGCAAAATATCAACATCGAGGTATGCATGCTTTGCCATACACTTTAAATTGCAGGGCTATATTTAAAAAATCTCCAGTGGAGGCCGTGGGTTCTCTTCTAGTTTAATAAAATCCTGTTAGTTACATTACAAAGTGTGGTTTTAGTTTTATTTGCCCAGGAGAGAGTCAAACCAGGAATGTTTCTCAAGACTGTTACCAGTTCAACATACAAGAACCCTGTCATGACTAAAAAAAAAAATATGTGCAGCAGTAGTGACCATTCACAGAAATTTAAACAAAAGTTGTTTTTTAGAAAGGCTTACTACATGCACTGTAGTTTTTCGGAGTCTTTGTTATGCAGGCAAGCTGTACACTAATAAGCTCAAATGTTATGCAACAATGTTATACGTATTCACTAACAGCTCAAGTATTATGCAGGCCATATTAACAAGTCATACACTATACACTAATAAGCTCAAGTTTTATGCAGACCATGATAACAAGCCGTACACTAATACATGTACTAAAAGTAATAAGCTCAAGTGTTATGCAGGCCATAATACATGTACATGTAGTAAGTTGGACACTAATATGCTCAAGAATTGTTATGCAGCTACAAACTTTAATAAGCGCAAATGGATAGTGAGCTACTTGGCATGAGTGAATTTGCCTCCCACTCTCACACTTTTCAGCTTTTGGTATGAGCAGTGAGGTATTTCGATACACATGATCGAGGGTCACTCACGTGCTGATTTGTGTACATGTTGTGTGCATGACAGGCAGCTCTTGACCAGTGATGGCATTCAGACATGTCCACGGCATATAAACAAATTCATGTGTAAATGTAACCTAATGTAAGTGATATTCTCTTGTTATATGACCGATCTCGAAATACATGTACCTCATTGTCCTTGTCATATCAGGTCACACCAACAAAATGGCGCCTATCAGCAATCACTTACTACTACATAATGTCCATCATTGATATCAAAAGTATATGTACATGTATTTTGTCTGATTCGTTCGATAATGAACTCATGATTATGAAGGATTTCCCTTGCACGAAAACTTGATGACTTTCAAGCATAACATAAACTACTGCCTTGTTCAAGTCACCAGTATCTCACTATTAATTCCACTTCAGTAAAAAAAAAAAAAAATTAATAATAAACGACCTGGATATATGCTGATAACTGATATCATATTGGCATGCAGCGGATGGCCCGCATAAATCTGTACAATGTGATAAAGAATGGACACAAATTTATGTCCATATTCCTAACAACATAGTGACAATGTGGGCATACAAGTATGCATGGTCTTCAGAGAAATCTGGACACAGTGGAAAACTTACAGGCCAGCTGGGAATTAGGAATAACTGGTCATAGAGCGCAACAAGTTCCTTTCAACTTTCAGAAACTTCTTTGCAGATGCTGACAAGCTACATTCATTTAAACTGTCTATAAATTCCAAACAGTATGATGAACACAAACATCATGATACGTGTATATTAATTACAATTCTTGTATAACTTTAAGTAAAGTGTTTGGATGGGCACATAGTTTACATTAGAAATATGCTTTCTTCTGATAAAAACGTTGCTTATGCAGAAGATCAAATTTTACAGGAGAGCATAAAACATTTCACTCTATTTCTCAGTAAATAACATTCGTATATGAAAAAAAGTTTATAAAATCCTTATATTTCTTTTACAGACATGGGACCAAGAACAAAAGATGTGCCCTGATACTCAGAATTTAAATCTGACAAAACCAATTTGACGTAGATCCATGCATGCACATGCGACGTTCTGTCAGTAGAAGAGGACAGAAATGTCCTGAAAATTTTGAGACATATTTGCAGGCATGTTATACTCACACTCATACTAATCTCTGGGAAATTCTAGAACCAGTGAACACAAATACACGTATATGCCCACTCATTATTCACTTAAAAATTTCACATTCATGTAAATGTTTCAAACTTTGTGACACATGTGCAGCTGGTAGGCCTACATTAAAGCAGCTTACGACAAATGTAACATGAATACATGTACAGTTGATTTGATATACATGTACATGCAATTTCTATGATCATTTAAGTTCAAGATTCATTTTCAAGTTGATAAAATATACACGTGATGAGGAATATTTTATTTTGATAAGGGAAGCGGAGGAATGGAATGCCTCAAAAATGCAACTTAACGACCTGAATTTCATGTACATGTAGTAGACCCTAGTTACCTAGTAAATTTCATATCATAAAATAAAAATAGAAAAAGAGCAGCCTTTTGTGTCTCAGTTAATCATGTAAGCCCCAAGTTCTATACAGCATCAAAAATGTTTCAGTTCTGTTATGTCTGAAGCGATGGCGTGATAATGATATGTTATATTTGATGACAAACTTGGTTTGGATTCACAGAGTGAAATGCAAATCAGATGAAATCTAAACTTTTTTTATACATAGGACTAATCGGAGGGACAAAAATTAAATCACATGTAGGCTACATACTAAACTGAAAACGTTTTATCGTCAAGTTAGATTCAATTGTCAGATTTTTAATTGCTTTAATCCTCTATGGTCAGATCAAAGATGATTATGCTTAGCAAATTTTTTGAGAGTAGATGAGAGCCAAATATCCATACTAATAATAAACGATTGTGTTTGCACCAAAGCATATTGCAATCAGTGAAAGTGACAGTTTAAAATGACATCAAAATTCTCTAAGAAAGTATACTGAAGTGGCAGTCAGGGGGTTAAAAAGAACTGGCCTACAATTAATTATTCATTCCTTATTTTGAATACATATATGCTGTCTCTAAGAACCAGCCTAACCTTCACACAGCTGTCAATGATAATGATCGTTTGTTTGTTTTTGTCATGCTTGGTAAATTTGAGAAGCAAAAGTACATTAATTTTGGTGGTGAACAGTTTATGCATCTACGATTAATATGATATGCAATATAAGTTCCGTTAATATTAATACTAAGTAACTGGGGTCAGCGTTATATACAAGTTAATTAGGCTGCATGTACATGTACAACTGTTTCCACGGGCAGTAAATTGACTCAATCTGCTGCATTTTTATTTCATGTATTTTAATTTTTTATTAATTTATCTGTCTGATTCACACCGTAGCAAAAGACACTTGACTTTAACTGTTATTACTAAAAATATGGATGGGTCCATATTTCAACTTCCTCTATACATGTATATATATCTATGACTGTAGAGGTAATATAATAATAAATGTGTAATGTAAATCCTCTGTCATGAGGGTATTTAATTACAACTATCATTTAAATACATGTACTCGAACAGAACTAATGTACTTGGATTTGAGGCAGTAGTTAATTATTAAATTTTATTGATGAATTTATGCTTCAGTTTATATTACTGTGGGCTGTTTGGCGGAGGAATCAGTTAAATACTTTAAGTATGATTAAATTGTATTCATTATAATTTTCTTTCACGTTTTGCTTTGTTTAGCGAGGAGAGGGGAGAGGGTCGTCCTGAAATATGGGTTTTGCTTTAAAAAATGCAATTTTAAGTTTTTGTTTTCTCTTAAAAGTCCTGCCTTTCCTGAGTCAAAGAAATAGTATCAAAAAGTGATTACAGTATATCCATTCTGAGATGTTTGGTCAAATGTCTTTCAACGGATGTCCCGGTCTACTGTCAGCTAGGATAAAGCCTCCTCTGGCTGCTACATGCAGTGGCAGGTCATTACTAAATATAGGCATAAAACACGTATGATCTGTTCTAGCAATATCTTGAGCCCCAGTGCCGGGAATTGACATCGGATGAGGGAAAAAAATGCTGATCATGCAGATCAATGCCAGTTTTCACCAAGCTCTCTAAACTGAACTTCCACGTCCTATAAATCGTGAAAATTTCCTTTCTTTCTGCTGCTTCAGGGCTATACGCCGTAGCAGAGGTCAAGACACTCTTGGCTTGGGCAGAAAAAAGATATTTATAAGATAATTATAAGCGCTCATGAATCCGAACGTGACTCTGTGGAAGCCCTTATATTACATGTGTAATAATGATGTGGGGGAGGGGGGGGGGGGAACAAAATTGCAGAAAAGATATGCCCAGAAAGCCAGGAAAAAGCTTTACGGAAGTCATGGAGAAAGGACCAGTATGTAATAAAGGGCCGTTTTGAGGCTAAAAGCCGAATAAAAAAATCTCCGTGTCAATTTTTCGCTGAAAAAAGGCTTGAAATGAATTTTCCTCAAAACCCGATTTTTGTTTGTTTGTTTGTTTGGTTGGTTGTTTTTTGTTTGTTTGTTTGTTTGTTTTTAGGGGGGGGGGGTCACTATTTTGCTAGTACTTTTGTTTTTTTCTTTGTCTAAACCAATTCTACTCTAACCAGATTTGGTATACATCATTTTCACAACAAGACAAACACCCACACCCCCTCCCTCCCCTCCCCCCATCCCTTCACACACACAAGCATATGCACCGGCCATTTGATTTGTAAGTTATTCAGAAAAAATAGTTTAATGTGAAAAAATTGCGAAATTTGAAATTTTAGTATATGGCATTTTCAAACATTTCTAGAAAATGTTTGAAGAAGACCTGAAAATATGTAACTTTTTAGATATTATGTCAAACAGCATGTCTAGCAAGTTTCATTAAGTTCCGTTGAAATTTGGCGGAGGAAATACATTATTAAGTTAGTCATTTTAGAGACGTCAAAATTCAAGACGGCGGCGTTGCCATGACAACCGTTTGAAAAAGTCAAATTTGTTCACTGTTTTCTTCTAATTTGAACATGCCGAATTCGATGGAAAACGTTAAATAGTCTATCTTAATTTTTTTTCTTTTTTTTAACTTGCCTTCAGGACGCCACTCTACCTCCCCCTTAATTTATTTTACTTTATTCTGTTTCATTTTAATTTGCTCCATTCTATTTTTTTTTTTTTCTCTTTTAAAGTAGGGACTCGTTCTTTTCCCATTCTGTTCCTGCCATGTTTATTATCGAGAGCAGGAAGGGATATAAATCAACAGCAGAATCAAACTTTGTTCACATGGTTTGTCAATACAGTCTTAATATACAACATATTTAAGTATAATGTCCCTTGCTACGGCCGAGCTATTCCTTGCTGAGAGATCAGAACCCATGTAGCACTGATATGCATACCGGTAGATCATGTCGGACTGGCATCCCCAGGTTCTTTATGTCAGTCTCTGTACTGGTTGACCTTACTCCAATCCATTATCTCCCCTTCTTTCTAGAGTCACTTCCTTCTGCCCACTATATTAGTAGGTGGGATGTGTTGGGCCTTGAACTGTCACTGTGTCAGTCATTTCCTGCAATAACTAAAACAGGAGAGGAAAATGAGTAAAGAACATGTACATGTAAACAACAAAACATTTCTGACCTTACATAGACTACTTGTAGCTCATTGTGAGATGAGGAGGCATATGTAGGCTATAACTGTATCAGGTGGGACTAATGTATATGTATATGTATGCAGTAGCCTACTTAAGGCAATTCCCTTCTCTCAACCAAACAGTGCACGCAAACAAGCTACTAGTAGTCAATATCAGTATGGGTAGCTTCTTTACTTCCTTAAGAAGACGGTTGAGATAGCCCCCCCCTCCTCCCCCCGCCCCCCCCCCCCTCCCTCAGTGATGCTGAAAGGCCTGTCTGCTACTCGCGAAAAAACTCATGTCGTAGACATCGCGGGTTTCAGTTTCGGATTTCAGATCCTACCATCAGGGGACGGGGGTAAAAAGATTCAAAGATTAGAATCTGCTTATTTTTTTCAGCCAATTAATGGTCCCCTGTCTTCTTGGATAGGAAAGCCTGACATCTAGCCTTCTTGGATATTCTTGGCGAATATACAGTCGAGTCCACGCAAACCGAACTCTGATAAAACGAATTTCTGATAAATCGAATGAAAACGAAACAATATATTTTTTTTTCCTCTTTGCGCCTATTACATGCCTGTCGCATAAATCGAAGCCATCGCCATGCTTCCTTTAAATCGAACTGGTCAGCGCCGCCACAAAGGTAAAAATCAGCTATTGTCATCTCCACGTGGTTTCCACCAACCCGGATGCCGGCAGTTTGAAAACAAAGGAGACAGCGCCGCGGATGGGACGAGAGGGGTTAGACAATATATTGTGCCTCACGCGCAGCGTAAGTAGGCCATGTGTTCACAGGGGGATAAACAATGTATCAGGGCCCGCGCTGCCGACAATCAATCGATAATCAAGCATCCTAGCAGAACCTTTGTACAGGTATACGTGCAAATGTACTAATACATGAGTTAGATCTAGATCTACATATATTACGAAGTGTTGTGTTATGTTGAGGTTTAACGACACATCAGCATGATTACGGCTATATTGTCTCAAACACGGTAAGATACGTTTACACATCAGGAAGAAGACGAAGTATGTAGGTTACGCTGTAATAGACAGAGCGCTGCACCAGTGTTATGATGTTGGATCTCATACCGCGACGGGATAGGCCAGATTTTACATCGTGCTAGTTTATTTTTTTTTTCGCTTGCGGTTGACTCACTTATATCCTCACAGACTATGTGATGGGTTCCTTCAACTGTTTTCAGAGTTAAAACTATTTCGGGGGTAAAACTTACTCAGCTGCCCTTTTTTAGGACTAAAGCATTAACAGTCCTTTTCAGGGCTAAAACCTACTCATCAACAGTTCTTTTCACGGCTCTAACT
>JBCEWB010588175.1:6906-18201 GCA_039654565.1 Peronia peronii | reverse complement strand
TGAACATTAGAAAGAACAAAGGTTGGAAGATTTACCAGTGATAAGACGAAATGCGTAGTATCAATAGTCTTCAAACGTGGTTGCATTAAAGTGAAAACACAGCTTTTTTTCACACTTCTATATTGCCGGGGAATCCTTTTGACCACAAAAATAACGGGAAACCTCTCTTCTCATTGGATGCCGAATTTAATCCTGATACATCATAAAATGACGCCGTAGCTCAATTTAGAAGGGAACCACCTTCGCCCGAATTCGGTCCATATATCGCGCCTGGGCAGCCTCTAAGGTGAGGCAGATTTTTGTCTAGCGCTGTGCGCGGCTGATTGGCATTGCTACTTAATAATGAGCATTACCTGCATAACTTTTTTGAAATCTTAATCACAGATAACTCTAAGTAAACACAGTGTAATGACACACATGGTAGGGAAAAAAAAAAAAAAAAAAAAAAGAAAAAAAAAAGTTTTCAGAGTGAAACTGATAGTGTAGTGTTCTTTACCTATATGTGCTATTTCCTGTCATCAGTGATGAAATTAACAATCAAAATAAGAAAAGATATATCTCAGGGGAAAAAAAAAAAATGATAATGCAACATACTGATATCACCAGCCATTATTTCACTGGTAATAACAGTGTGATAATTTTTTTTCCACATACTTGTCATAGCTGTAGATCTACTTTGTCACCAAAAAACAAGACATGCACTGAAGAAAGTATTATCCATTTCCACACGATTTCATGACTTACCCCCTGTGATTCCAAGACAGTTTTGAACTCCCGAATCAGGGCCTGAGCAATCTGAGCTCCCCCTAGAAGGGCTAAGGTTTTTTTGGTGGCTGAGAGAGCGGCTTGACGTACAGCCCAGGAGCGCTGACATAGGCAATGAATCAAGGCTCGATAGTAAGGCCTGTAGAGAAACAATTAATTAGTGTGTCAGGTTGACGAGCTACAATGTAATTGTCAGTCCCTTATATTTTTTTCTCTAACAGCACATTCCTTCTATCTATTATATGCACACACCTAAAGTGTATAAAAAAGTGTCAATGACTGAACAATTGATCTACTTCTTTTCAATAACACAATGAACTTCATAATAAATCATCTTCTCATAGCCATAAATAAGAATTACAACTCAATGGATTAAATTACCAGACCAAACAAGACAAACAACAATCTATAACATTAAAAATGAGACAAAAGCCCTCAGCTGACTAGTTTCTCATGGCTCTTTACTAAACACAACAATGAGTGAAAAAAAACAAGACAGGCAAAAAGACATCTGCATAATAACATCAACAAGTTTTTGACCATTACATACCTTGACACTTCATCTGTCATACGTGTTGGAAAGTCCAGAATAAGTCTTTCCAGCAAAACCACCAGACTCTGAAGAGCTGTACAAGAACATAATGAAAGCACTTTATCAGCAGTCTCTGTTAGCCCCTTATTTCACTTATCAGAAGTCTCTTTTCCTTGGCATCTCCAAGATGCAGTAATTGCCAGGGAAAGTGGAAAACATGCAGCATTGAATGACACCTCCTAGAATAACTTCTAATACTTTTTTTTTCACCTGAATTTAAATCGACTTCACACTGATGAAATAGCAGAGAAAGAAAAATGAAATAGGCACGATTAATTTCCGCAAATCTTAGAGAATATGAAACAGGGATGTCAAACCGTTTTCACCAAAAAGTCGTAAAATTTTGCAACAGCCCCCTTTCCAATATTTTATCACGGCGGTTGGCCGCTGTCCTGTTACATAGGACACTCTAGGTTTTTCATGTCAGAAGACATTTGCCTTGTTTTGGGAGAAATTTGCACGTTTTTACAGGAATCTGGGAAGGGGATTGTAAGATTACACAACAAATGGGAATTCCAAGGACTTAAAAGCTCCTACAGGCAGTGCCATCATCATAATCACCGAGCGTAACTAGCTAGATCTAGATTGTGAAACGTTGCCTTCATACATTAGTCTTTCTACGACCATGTGCGCATTATTTGTCATTGTCTTTACTCTACTTATCTGCCACCAACTCTTACGCGGCCACTCGATTGCATGTTATCAGATGTGGGGAATCAAGTGCTACCAACTTTGATCTCAATCTTTAAACTGCCACCCAACAGTTCAACTCTCGGGTGGGGTATGCGCGAATTTCTATTGTACTTCTGATTCCACTGCTATCGTTCTGGGCTTGTATCGTATTAGAAATTATTATAAAACTGCAACTGCCTTGGGTCTCAGCAAAGCCAGCAGTTGATTGGCCAAAAATAGAAAAGTCGGCGACGACCAAAAAGTCAGAATTCCAACTAAAGTCAAGAGTTTGACATCCCTGATGAAATCATTCCTTTCATATGTTACCAATCATCGTATTTCAACTGTATTGTAAGTCCATGACTGATATACACTACATTTTAAAATGTTTGAATTTTAAATTTTAGTAACGCAAGTACTTATGCATTGTTTTCAATTCAGTTTATGAATCCTTGTGTGACATATTTTCAAACCAATTTTGGGATTCATTTCAGCGGACTTACTTTCTTCAGGGGCTGAGTAGAGAAACTTTTCATTGACCAGATATTGTTTCTTGCTGTCCAGGATCATGTTCCAGAATGGGTCCAGTTTAGATTCTGTGATCAGAAAACATGAAATGCATAGTGAATTGAAACTTCAGATGCATTAGTTCTCAGAAAAACTGTCATATGCATTTTTCTCTTTAAGGACATTTGAAGATTTCTTGCAGTCTCAGAGATATCCCTGGGCTTAAATACCTTAATATTATATAGAAGCAGTCCCTCAATTACTAGTTTCATCAGTCTTAATTTTCCGGCAGATTAGTGTAAATTCACATTTATAGAGAAGTAATAGTGCAGACAGCTATATCTTTTGGGAAATGGAAGAAAAAATTATCCAAAGCAAGGATATACATCAAAAAGCCTGCTGCTATGCTGGGCCTAATTTCAAAGCAAGTAACTTTGGAAAAATACTCCACTATTATATAAATGTAGGCAATTAAAAGATTAAAGTAAAAAGCGTCCATCAAACATAACATGCATATAGAAAACATACAACTTCCACTCTTCAAATAAATTTCTTGTGCTCCTACTGGAAAAAGATCTATCTGCTAGCAAGAGCAAATTTCACTCTTCCAAACAAAAAAAAAAATTTTTTTATTGTGTTCCTTCTTACAAACAGGTAAGCAAGAGAATCTATCAGTCCTAAAGAGTGAACTGTGAGAAAGGAAACTGACCTGCCCGAATGTCTACCAGAGAGATTCTGACCAGCAGACAAGCTGCTGAGATGGCTTCAGACATCAGCTGTGGCTGACTGGGTTGTTTTTCTGCTTTGTCAATGGTCTGCAGCAACAGGGGCAGGACCTGTGTAGCCTGGCCCAGGGTGTCACCTACATGAGAGACAAGATTTAACAATGGCTTTTCTACAGTTCAATACTCTCACCCACATCTCAGATTAGTCTTCTGTTTTGAATTTGAGGTATATGCTTAATTAGTAAAAACTGCATTCATCAATCAATATTTACAGTATAGGCACACCTTTATGCTCTTCCAGGTACGCTATGAACTAATGAATAAGAGCTCCATATTTATCCTTATGTCATATAGTCAGTGAATCTGAACAATTGCTTTATAGATGACTGATATGAGTTTTCAAGACAAACATGGAAATGTACGCATCGGACTTCTGATATAGAAATTCATGGTATCAAAATTATCATTACATATGGCTTCCAAAACTCCAAACAACATTTACAGTGGAACCCTGATAACATGTCCACCCTTGGGACCAAACTCGGAAGATCGTATTATCACGGCCAGCGTGCTATCAGAGATCAAGCATTTTTCTTGTCCGAATCCTATGCTGATTTTCCGAAAAATGAAAAAAAAAAAAGCTTAGGAATACACTTGAATAAAACAAAAAATACATTTATTATACATGACGTTATTAGAAAAGCCAATATACATACTAATACCAATGATACAAGACCGGATACTTCCTTTTTCGCATCACAAAAAATATGTGTGCCAGCCGCACCCCCTCCTAGTGTGTACACACAGTCTTCTTCACGTCATTAAAAAATGTGTACTGCACCGCTTGTGTTACTAGTTTTATATTCAAAGTCTGAATCAATTTGTACTCTAACTCATCTTTCTGGATTGTTTCAGCAAAACGAAAAAAAAAAAAAATGGCATGCCATGAATCTTTCATTTGTGTAATCAATGCCTGCACATCACTGCTCTCCTCTTCTTGGTTTCATGACTGCCAACATTGTTATTTACAGACTATACACTCTCGACACTTGGGAGCGCTGCATGTCACGGTAAACACAAAACTGATCTAGTGTACAGTCTTATCGGTAAAGTGTCTTTGTTAATACTATATTAAACTTGCTTATTAAGAGCTTTTTTCTTTTCCATTAGAACTGAGCAGTTTGTAAAACTTGGTAAGCCAGTCGTGGTGTGCGGCGAGATAGAATAGGTGCTATTGGTCAATGGTGTGTTGTAGTGTAGTGTGTAGACCTATGACGTTGCGCGTCAAGCGAGGCCAAGGTCGTAGGCTAACATAACATTATGAGCATGAGATCAGGCTGACCAGATGTATGTGCTGGGGTAAGAAAGGGGGTGAGAGGATGTACTAATACTAGACCTAGTCAATAGTACTGGCAGCAACAGTGCAGAGTGCGAGAAAGCGGGATTTTCAGTGTTTTCATAGCACGTGGCTAGCACTAAGCACGGACGAATGACAACCTTCCAAATGAACCGAGCGTGCTATGCACGTTGAGCATGCAAACCCAAGCGTGTTATCGAAAATAAATTAGTATGTTTAAAGAAGGGTTGAAACCGGACTTCGTGAAGAGAGTGTGTTAAACCGGAGATCGTGTTAAGCCATGATCACACTAGCGAAGTTCCACTGTACATGAATGATGATTTGACAGAAGGTGCTCGAGCTGTGCATTTGCCATTGACAAAAGAGCATTCTGAAGATGATTAAAATAATTCTTATTTTCTGGAAATAAATTTTGACAAATGTCAAATTATAAAATTCACTCTAAAAGTCATAACATAATGAGCATACTGATTTGTTTCCCTGAGTACCCACATATTCATATTAGACAACACACTGACTTACCATGGAATGCTGCATTCATGCAGCGGATGTATGCATTTCTGACACCAGAGGTAGAGGTTTTCAGCCCAAATCCTTTCTGCATTTACAAAAATATGAATGAAAGTGTATTAGTAATAAATAGAGTAAACATAGCATAAATTATGGACATCAGTGAATTCACCTAACAACCGTGACATCAAACTGAATTTTGATTCAGATTAGTGCACAATGGAGATCTTGAAAAGGAAAAAAAAAGAAAAAAGTAACAGCATAAACAGTCCTATCTCTGTATTCACCTTAACTCAGGTCAACAGTCATGTTTAACACAAATAAGAAAAGACATCGACATCTGGTGGATGTGACAGTACTGGTCACACACACATGAGGTCATTGTTCAGTCCTGCACACATTTTATCTCCCAAACTGATGACTGACTTACCTGAAACCACTGAAGCAACTTGTCAGGAACCTCAGTGTAAAACTTGCTGCACCACAAACTCAACATGGACAGGGTGTGGATCAGGGTACCCTCATGCACTGGATTAAAATACAACATATGAAGAATTTCCTTTTAGAAGTCAAGTTCATGGATGAAGACTTTACAATTGTGGCCAACATTATGTGGCTTATTGACTTTTCGGGGGAAAAGTCTATAAGCCACATTCACTAATATGAAAACAGGATTATCACAACTGAGTAATATTTATCAGGCTATGATTCTTACTTGTCTCAAACACTGTCAGTTTCAATCCTTAGGTCCAGATCTGAGTAGGTCTCGAAAAGGATTTGAATAAAATGTTTAAGTTTTGTTGGCATTCAGATCACTAAACGCTTGCGCATTTTGTAAACTGCTCAATGCCATATAAAGGAAATGTGCTGTTTGTCAAAACACATAATAATGCTCTTATATAAAGTGTATTTTCTTAGCAAACAACATGTGAGCAACAAGACTGTAGTCGATACATACACCAACACTTTATATAATATTTACTATCCAATTTAGGAAACCAAGAACAACTTAGCATCATTTGAAATACCACTCCTTTCTTAGTTTAAAATGTTTAGAATGTTATAGAGAAATTATTTGGGATAGAGATTATCATGTGATATAATAATCTACAAGCAATTCTGATAAAGGTGTCTGAACATGTTTTGTTTTCAATAAAATTTCTCCCATTCAAAGATGCAAAATGAATTCTGACGTCTAAATTTAAGTTCTCTGTCTCTCCTCTGAACTGCTTCACCTCAACTATACAAGTCCCTAGTATGCAGTGTCTCTCTGCAATCGACACACTCCTTCTCAATCTGACTCAAAAGCTCATGACTAATAGGTATCTATAGGAGAATATGTAAAACTTGCCAAATTTACCTTCTTGTTGCAAAGTTGGCAGGAACATGTCTGAAACTGTTGTGCTTAGTGACTGCACTGAACTTGTGCCACTAACAGTATTGTATACCAGATTGCCAATCCCTTGCAGGACACTGATTTTCTGGTCAGCAAAGGTCAACTTGCCTTCAGAACCTGTTGACAAATCGATATCATAGAACCTCTAAGATGAAATATTTAGAGAGAGCTGTCACACATCTGACAAGACAAGAGAAGGAGATTTAATGATAGCTTTAGTATCTACAAAGTAAAATGATGTGCTGACATACATAAAAACTAATTCAAATACAAGTGACTCTCAACAAGATCTAGTTTTCAAGGTTCCCATGCCCACAAGAAATTACTTGTATCTGAGCATGGTTTTCTAGTGTGATGCAGGCTACAAATCAATATGCTTTAAAATAACTAACTGCCACCATTTCCCATTGAAATTCCCATCATGAGGTTGGAACACAGGAAGGTAGGTAGTGCTAAAAATTCTCTTTCTATAACTAACACGAGCTCAATCAAAGTTGCTTTTTTCATGAACCAAATGTTATTAAGCTAAAAATAGTGTCTGAATATATTTTCCCCTCCTCTTGCCATATAAAAATATGAAAAAAGGAGGAATAAACATAAGACAAAGCAAAACAGCTAAATTTTCATATCATCTGACCAATCAGTGACTAACTTTTATTAACTCCTCCATCAGATGGTTCTTTCATTCTTGTACAAGGCAACAAATGATTTATCTTTGACCACAAATACATGACCGTCACCTATATCAGACCTACCTCCCAACACCTTGAACAAGAGCTGAGCCACCTTCTCCACTGCCCCTGGATCACTGCACTGATTGGCCAAGTTCTTGATGGCGTTCACTGCCACTGCTCTGTTGCCTTCTTCTTTGGAGGAGATAGGACCTAACCAGGGCAAGCAAAATTCCAACTTATTTCTAAAACCACACTGAAAGAGGATTTCTAAGGCTCATTTTTCATGAAAATGTTTTCTGACTGAGACAGAAGGGCCATTCATCTCACTTGCATGTGTGATGCATAACATGCAACCCACACAAATTAAACATATTTAACATAATATTTCTTAAATATTACCAGCTTCCATTAATATACAATTTGAAAGCTGGGGTAAACTTGAACAATTGTTACAAAATTACTACAAATGGCAAGGAAGAAGTTAATGATCCAGATATATAAGGGTAGGCAGACCTTAATAATAAAAACTACAGAACTTACCTGTAAACAGCTTGGTGATATCCTCAGAATATTGACTTAGATCAAGTTTCACACTGCTGATGAGCTCACTCACACCTGATAATCACAAACAGTAATGATGCAAATAGAAAATACAGCCCTAAATTTCTATCACCATAAAAAGAAACAGTAATTAACCAATATTTTATTCTATAATTCTTTATCACAAACATATATACATGCAAAAAGTTTTTCTGCTTTTCAAAGTCAGTCAAGACAATTGTGATTACAATAATTCTGATCTTCTCTTATGCCCAGCTAAACATGTTAATTTATTCATCATCACATGATCTATGCAGTGCCTTATTTGTGCCCATACAACATGCTGCAAACAACCATTAACATAGTTTTTTCCACTCATTTTCCTGATCAAATGTAAATGAAATTGTGATTTTGCAATGGGTATAACTGTTCCATCTGAAGTTACTCTTTCATCTGGTGATAAAGCCTGGTTTTCAATGATTCAGAGTTGACTTTGCAGCAAACATACAACATTCAAAGAGGCTGAGCAATAAAAATCCTAGAAGAGAATGTTTTGCTGATTTCAAAGATGGGAAAATATAATGTAAGCTAGCAACATAAACAGCAATAAATGTAATTATTTTTGTTCTTACTACTGTTGCATAACTTTTTGGGGAGGAGAAACATTTCTGTAAATCCCATAGTTACAATACTGACAAAATTGAGCACTCACTCTCTTGAATGATTTCAGGATTCCTCAACATGGCTTTTTGCGCAGCTGGCAAAACTTGTGTCTTGAACTCTTCGTGCGAGCAATGTCTCAACAACTCAGCACTGCTCAACTGGGGACAGAGAGTAATGATAACAATTTTATAAGCAGCTATTGACAGGAAATGCAATGTCTAAGTTATCAAACTTTCTCATATCAGAGAGCAGAAGTTTTGGACCAGAAGACAGCAAAAGAGCAAAGCACATGTCACTTTTACATTCAGTCAATTAATTTTTTTAAAAAAGAAAGAAAATGTATCTATTCCACTAACTTACCAAAACTGCCCTTGGTGGCGCTGTGCGGCTTGCAATGACTTGTTTGATGTATAGATCTAGAAATGTGCTCTGCAAGTAAAGAATTATCAATATGAGCCCCATAGCATCATCATCTACACAGATAATAACTTGGAATCTTTCTGGATACTGACTGAGAAAATACATTCCTTACTAAGTGTCATGAAAGACATCTAGAATACTTAAATCCTTCCTCCTCATACTATGTGCTCTAGATACATTATTTGACATAAAAATGAAAGTGCAACACACCAGAAACACATTGCTTAGCAAACTAAAACTTTCAGGGAGAAACAAATCAAATCTACATGGTAACAACAACTTTGTGGAAAGATCAAGATGAAGTTTATTCGGCAAATAAAATATCTATGTTGACATGTGCTGTTCTGTTTGAATTTCTCTGAATTATAATAGCATCATAATTTAGTTCCAAATTTCGTCATTACCAGGATTTCAGTTTTAGAATTTTGATTTTTCCATTACATCCCTAAAAAACATATAGTAACATTAGAATGAATATAGAATTTTAATTCTCTTCAAATTATGTTATTTCCCTTAAGACAAGTTTACATTTCAATGGCTTCATTCATCTAGCTTTTCTGTAAGGCTTTCTTAATCTCAGAGCTGATTTCACCTTTAACTCTTTCAGTTGTGGAAGGAGGGTGAAGAACAACCAAGGATTAACTTTATCTGACCTTATGCTTCTGAATAAGCTCAGCTTGCTTGTTGCTGGACAGATACATCATGAGGAAGGCTATCAGAGGCAAGCTGTATGCCGACTGTTCAAGCTGGGTCAGTGTGTCAGTATATTTCTCCACCCCAGTTGGTACCTGGAACAATTACAAACATGTGACAAATTTCATACACAATTACACAGAAATTTTCCATCTTTTTTCCATGGTAGCTGGAGATTTTATAGAACTCAACAAATGTAACAACAGCCTGCAGAGCTAATCTATTATTTGCTTCACTAAACATAACAACATAAGAAAAAGGTTGTTAAATTTCAATCTCCCTACTCTTATCTGTCCTATAATTTCCAAACAATCACAACTGATCATGGGGAGCTGATAGTTCAGAGTTTAAAAATATCCTTCACATTTCCCACTGAGCTAATATTTACACACCATGATCATTTCTCTTCCAGTTTGTGGGGACAACATTTTTCTGAGATACATTCATACAAAGATTCTCTATTGAAATTTTACCTCTTTCCAGATTCTCCTGAGCTTTCGGTACGCAGCTTGTTTGATGATTTTGTTATCAGATGCCACTGCCCCATACACCAGTGCTGCCTGCAAGTTGATCTGCAAGGGACAACAAATATATAGAGATATAGAGAGCAGGCCATATTTCTGATTTTCACGTACAGAAATATATTTGCAAGAAAACTCTAATCCAGATATCCCCTTAAAAGTACCAAGAACAATGTTTCAATGCAAGAACTTTAAGTTAATTCAACACTTTATATAATATATGCACAGGTTCCAAACCATTTCATACAACTGTCCTTTGTTTATTCAAAATACAGCTGTTTGTTAAGAAAATTTGAGACTTAAGTCCTCTCCAAATGATGTAAACTGTACTGACCAACTGCTGTAGGACTGGTGCAGACAATCCATTGGGTGTGGCTAAAGCCTGCCTTAATACAACACATGTCCATGAGAAAGCAAGAAGGGCATCCCCAGAGGAACTGCGACTGTAAATGAAGAAGACAAAAGAAAAACTGAATTGAAAATAAAAATCACACATTTATTTGTCAGACTATACACGATATTAGTAGCACGCAGAAATCTGATGTAGAAGGCACAGGAATACAAAATGAACCATTTTTTTTGTTCAAACACGCATATCACTTCGCTTTGCTAGGTAGATATAATGAGATATAATTGAAATAGGCTCAAATCAAAATTCTGAAACATTTATTTGATGAAACTGTTTCATCTTTATCATGATAATATTTTTCACAATTTTTTTTTAACGTTTAAAATAAAAAATTCACAAGTTACTTCATCTCTTTTTTTTTATTTGTTTTATACCTAACAGAAGAAAGTGATTTTGGTGACAGCAGAAAAAATGATTCAGTCACAACCAGGAACAGCATAAATTCTTCATATAACAGAAAACAATGATTAAATTTGTCAGACAAAGTTCTAACAATATACAGAAAAGATATATACATTATTTTCCTACCTAGCATTAACAATATTTTTCTGTGTTTTAGCAGTGCTTTCCAAAGCTGTGGTCAAATTCTTCACAGATGCCTCAAAGTGTGCCTTAGCTGTGCAGCTCACAAGATCAAGCGCAGCTCTTCTCGATTTCCCATCTCTGTAGTTGCCCAGAGCCTGGACCAGAAAACGAAGAATTCCTTTCACTGCTCCTTCAGGAACAACTGAAAAATACAAAATTTTGTGTTACTTTCTTTTCCACCCATAAGTAACTACAAAATACAATCAGGAAAATTTCAGTGGAAGGGGGGGGGGGGGGGGGGGGGGAAACAAATTCCTTTTTGCCCC
>JBCEWB010588064.1:0-18201 GCA_039654565.1 Peronia peronii | reverse complement strand
GATAGATAGATAGATAGATAGATAGATAGATAGATAGATAGATAGATGGATGGATGGATGGATGGATGGATGGATGGGTGGATGGATGCGATGATGAATGAATGGATGATGGATGGATGGATGGATGGATGGATGGATGAATGAATGGACGGTCGGACGGACAAATGGATGGGATGGGTGGATATATGGATGGACGGACGAGCAGGCAGACAAGTAGATAGAGGATAAATATGGAAAGAAAGAGAGAGAGAGAGGTAAATATGCATATATACATATTATTATTATTATAGCCCATCTTGCTTGTGACACTTTTTTTCTCCAACAGGAGCTTTTCTTTTATTGTTATTATTATTTTTTAATCTTGCCACAGGAGAAGGAAAAGAGCCCAACAAGTTTCATGTAAAACTGAATCCAGATCTGAACGTGAAAGAACATGTCCGCGGGGTCACTCTGACTAACAATAGACTGAAGATTGACCATGCCGGCATGTACTACATCTATTCCAGTGTCTATTTCAAATCTGCGGTCGAGAAAACACCGTGTACAGAGGTAAGGAACCTTAATGGAGGTGAATGGACTCCTCCTGAATCTTTTCTAATGAGAGTGAATGGACTGCCCTTGAATCTCCCCGTCATGTGGTTGGATGGACACCCCCACCCCCACCCCACCCCTCCTGAATCTCCCCGTAATGTGGTTACATGAACTCCCCCTGGATCTGGCACTTTTGGTTTGTATTCAATATACAATTGATATCACTTTGTGGCTGTTACACTGCAGATCCATGCACTACATTATGCCATGTTCGTCAAACACTGGTAATTCTAGTCAAGAAAAGACATTGCAGGTGTCATACGATATACATGTTGGTTAGATCTACTTATCTGTCATTGTGGTAAGGTCTTGATCAAACCTCGTACACTGTGATACCTCTTCAATCAACCTTTTTACTTTATGATCCTGCTTTTGCCAGAGAGATTAGCTCGTTGGTTTTATTTTGGTCGACTTTCTGAATTGCGTCATGAGATGATAGTTGGGTCATAACTCGGTCGTAACGGTTAGTTCAGCTCTCCCAGGCTGTGCTAATTGATGAATAAACTCTTTATTTCAGGATGAAACCTGGCATTTCCATGTGAATCGACACCATCCTAACAGGCCTTCCAGAGAGGTTTCCCTGATCAAAAGTGTCTATAAATGCTCGAAGAGTTTGAATAATGAACACCATACCAGCTTTTCAGGTGAGTTTCCTATGCGTTATGCAGATATTTTCTTTATTATTGAAATAGATCAGTGTTTATTCATGTCATTTTTTATTCCAGTCATTTCATCTGTAGTGTTAAAATTTAGATCACGATATGTTTAACATTCAGTAAATTAAGTATGATCAGTTAATGTGAATTGCTCTTTCTATGATCAGTTCACATAAAACAATATATAAACACAACAGGCGCACAAAGTGACAGATGGTCCCACAAAGAGAGAGAGAGAGAGAGAGAGCGAGAAAGAAAGTGAGAGAAGAAAAAATAAATGCAGTTAGTGACATATAGATGTATATTTACAGGGAGAGACAGAGAGAAAGTGGTGGGGATGTGATGGGGATAGTTAGAAAGAGAAACAATTTGTGAATAAATCCATCCCAAATTGTTTTTTCTTCGCTCAAAAATGATAAAACACAAATAAATGAGAT
Organism: Peronia peronii; assembly: GCA_039654565.1. NCBI lineage: Eukaryota > Metazoa > Mollusca > Gastropoda > Systellommatophora > Onchidiidae > Peronia > Peronia peronii. The sequence continues at coordinate 16,517 of JBCEWB010588064.1, read as the reverse complement.
TAAAGGACATCTGTCGTAATACATTCATGTGTGGCAATTGCAGGTGTTTGCTTGTTTGATCCACAGGAGCTGTGTTCGAGCTGATAGAAGGAGACGATATCTTTGTCACTGTGTCTGACGAAAGAGTGGTCTCCTTCACTGGGTCCATGAGCTTTCTTGGCCTTGTCATGCTGGCTAGTGGATGAAACAGATGCTGACGTTGAATCACATAACTATGCAGGAGGTGGCAAAGGATTCAGATGTGCAGCTGGTCAGGATTTGGGTTCTATACTTGAAAAGACGTGCATGAGTATTGATAACTCACTCATTTTACACATTGTAAATATCCAGTGTCTCAATTTTAAGAGTATGGTATGATTATCTCGACCTTAAAAGCGTGCCAAGGTTGATCGGCAGAACTTTTCATGTTGGAAGTTTCGAATTTTTGGAATTTAGTCCTGACAGGGATGTCTGTCTCTGCCTGCTCATCATCCAACTTTTATCTACCAAGAATATTCAGATGTGACTAACCTATACAAGGGAACTCTGAAATTTATTGCATAGTAATCCTGTCTTAAAGAGTCATCTGGCTTCAGGACCTACGTAGACCAAACTGTGTAGACTAAGAGAGCCTTATGTTCAGGACTCGCAGTTCGATCCAGCCCGCTTTGAAATCATGGCGTTGTGGAGTAAATTTCCTGACACTATGTCACAAACACAGTGGAACCTCATTCACAGTGATTGGAGAGGCAAGAAAGCAGTTCTGGGGTAGAGGTACTGATTGCACACTCACAAATGTGCAGGAAAACATCAGTGGAAAGATGATCAACGATTTAAAATCATCATTGGAACTGTAACCACTGCCACTACGGGACAAGAAACGCGCGACATGTTAACTAAGGCCGAATAGTGACTCGTTCAAGAACATACAGGAGTCCTTCTGGTAACCTCTGGATTGTAACTGCGCCCCACTAGAAGAGAAGAAGTTTTTGTTAGGATTTTACAGCCCATGATCACGGCTAGATTGCACTTAGAACGGTGGACAAGAGGAAGATGTGGAACTTTGTGTGGTTTGAGAATGTGTGACATGTGATGTTTAACTCCAAAAGTGCTGATGGTAACGACAGGACTTCTGTGATAATGGTCACTCATTTTAATGTTGTTTTTTTTCTTAATGGAAGCCTGAACAGTATATAAGGGGAAAACCGTCAGTACTTGGCAAACAGTAGGTTATATGGACAAGAAATCAGAAACAAATTAAAACAAGTGACTCTGACTTGATCCAGCCCTGACACTGCTAGGATGTGGTACAGATTACGTCATACACTACCTTGTATGGGAGTCCCAATGCTGATGAGAGAGATTCTTCAAACAGATGGGCCCCTTGATATTTCTAAGGATAAATGGAGCTTGCCAATCAGTTATCCTTCCTGACGTGATAAAACAGTAGGCCTGTTATACATTAGAGCGAGAAAGAGAGAGGGAGAGAAGTGTATATGACCATAGAAAACTGTTCATTATGCTGTTTCTGATTTGAATAACCTGGCTTTTTATTCATATGTTTGTCAATATTGGAACCGATAGTTTCGTTGTTGCCTTCTTTCTTCTTCTGCTGTGTTACTTTTTTTAACTTGTAACTTTCTCGGACGAGTTTAGCCACGGAAAAGTTACATAGTAAAATGGCAGAAAACGCTGTCAGTTCCTGGAGATGCCAGTCACAAAACAACAAAAGCCGTTATAACGCACAAAGAGAAAACTCGAAAATTCAAAACGTCAATTATGAAATCATTGTTCTCCAGCTGTTACAATATACTGACACAAGGCCCTAACCAAGATAATATTTTTCAGCAAAGACAGTTAGCTTTATACTAATTTGCCTTTCCCATGTGCCACCCCAGTTGTTATCTTTGAAACTTTTACTTTATATTGTTATTGTTATTGTAAATATTTATACAAACTATAAATATCTGTAAATTATGTATAGATGCCCCTCCTTTCCTTTTTTCCTTTCACATCAGATATTAATAGACGTGACTGAATTTTGTGTGCTTACCCTTTGTTTTATTTTTTTATACAAAGTTTAAAAATTTGTAACTTAAATATGGCGTTTCTTTTACTCCTTAAATTAACAACCTCCAAAAGACGTTGATTTTTATATTTTTTTACGCTTACAACTGAACCTGATGGAAACAAATGATGAAGATTGTGGGTAATTATTATTGTCCTGAATATTGTCAAACTGCTCACCCATTCCACGTACAATGACTAGTGACTGCCTTAACCCTTTTAGATTCAAGAGAGTTTCAAATAGAATATGATAGAGTAACTTCAAGTAGCGTTCAATACCAGCGACTTCAAGATGAGAGGATAAGACAGCTAGAATATTGACCACTAGTAAAACTCAGTACTTTACAGCCATTTCTTCACATAAACACCTAAAATTTTCATTAACGGCATGTGCTTCTAAAAAGGTCAATTTCTATTGCTTTAGAAAAGACATTTTTGTATCACATACCTATTCACTGTTGCTTGGACATGGCAGAAAGTATTTTTACAATTATTACCTATTGTATAGTAACAACTAAAGCCAGTTTGTTTGCCTATAGCTTTGATGATTTTTTTTTTTTCGTCAGTTGTTCTGAAACTTGGCATAAAGAAACTAAGGACATGTTCATATGTTTGTTTACAATATTTTTAATTCGTTGATCTTCTTTCTCGCAACTGACTGGAACAACTTGATGATCCATTTTTTCCTTAACTTTTCCTATTCAAATAACAGAACAAAAGTGAGTAAAAATGCTACACTTTCGTTTGATACAAAAGTTTGTCAAGCACTGGCAATTCAGAATTGCACATTTTAGCCTATTCAGACAGACAGAAATACGTTATAGGGATTATTCTGCAGAACAATAACCTTTCAGAAAATCAGTGATTTTTTTTTTCAGTTTAAAAACCAAAATTTAGATGATAGTAAGCAGGTTGTTCTCACTTTCCTCTCACATGCTGACGCAAACATGTCTTGTATACAAATGAATGTGAAAACATCGTTTTTCAATTTGATCCAAATATTGAAAACTTTGATATTTATTTACCCACAAATGCCTTTTTGGCCGGTTATGTTGAACCGAATCATATCTCCAACATTGTCTTTTAGAGATTTGATGGTTTTCCTAATTGTCCATTAGATACCCTATCAGCGAGCAATGCAATTTTGTGATGAGATTATAATCTTACCTATAATGCCGGAGGTGGATACAACATACAAATTATTCGTTAATATACTGCAATCTATGTCACCCTTCTAGGCAGCTATATATGTATATATATATATATTACAATATTGATCAAAACTGATTCATTGCCGGACTCAGCCACCATGTTTTTGATAACTCGTAGACTTAAGTGCACAAAAACCGTGCATCCCTACGTCTTTGTTTCCCTTCAGTCTCAGCTCAGGCTAAAGCTCAGATCACTGATCTGTCTACTGTCTCCAAAAAAGAACTCGAACATACTTTACACTGTCCTTGACACAGTTAACATATTTCAGATCAGTTTTTCGTTTCGGCCAGTTTCACAGACAACGCAAACTACAGTGGTTTGAGAGGTTATAATGTCTGAACTAATTCAAATATATTGATAAATATGGATGTCCATTGATTCCCTGACAACAAAATCTTACCTGAAATGCGAGTTGCATTTTGCATAAATCTCCAGACACTACTGGAGAAAGATTATAACCTTCGTTATCATTTCAGACACGTTTCATTTAAGGCAGGCAAAAATCACTGGACTTAACTGTGACTTATTTCTTTGAAGAGTAAACACTATGTTTCCACACTTCCCAGTGAAAATTCTTGTCAATGAAACAATGCGCACCATCACTCTGGATGCAGAGAGTTTGGAGAGAACTAAACAACAATGCATGGATGTTTGTCAAATGACCAGAAAGGCGCACACTGAGTATCTGACCAGATAAAAATCTAAAGATACAAGATAATTAGCCCAAACCATTATCAAACTGTAACTAAGTAATGTGAACGAATATTACAGTAAAGTTACATGTTATATATAAAATCAGGGAGCGTTTTTGTGAACATGATATAGTGTTAGTGCGCCAAAACAGTGAAATCTGAAGGCGAAGTCAAGTCATTGGGTATCTGAGACTTAGCTGAGACGGGGATGGTTGCGATGTGTTTGTACCTTATGCCATGTCCGTTGTTAGCGGTTATTTGAGACGACTACAGTCTGAAAATGGCAAAAGTATCCACCGATCTGTGATGAACCAAAACAATGTGTGCCCATGCAGCAGGCAATTTTGTATTATGTTATATTATAAGATTTTTATATCATTCTTCTATAAGTGCCAATGCCATCATCTTGATCATCATCACCATCATCACCATCTTTTTATAGAATTGTCTTGAAACAGAAAATATGAAGTGTCAACAGGCAAATACCTCCTTACCCAAGAATAAACAAACCACGAATGTGAGGAGCTTGATGGAAATTGATAAAGTATTTAAAATGCCATCATCGTGGTTATATTAATCATTTTACGAAAAATGTCTTAACATTAAGACGGCTGTCCACCGGCAACTAATCAAATACACCAAAAAAAGATGAAAAACAATATGAAAAATTTAGAATTGAGCTAATAAAATGAATTCATAACGCTAGCCAAATTTTCGAGCCCGCTTGGCTCTTCGTCGGGGCAGTAATGGTTATATTAATAAGTTTTATACAATTTTTTTAATGTAAAACGGGCTGTCAAAGAGAGAAATAGCAAGTGGAGAATCCGATAAGTTAAAATAAAGTAATGGTGGTATCTAAGTTTTCGAACTCTTGTGGCTTTTCATAGGGGCAATTGTATTACATACATCAAGTTGTCCTGCCGGAGAGCCAAGAGGGTTGAAAAGTTGACGCTTCCCTTATGTTCAACCAGTGTCATTTCATTATTTCTCCACATTTGTTGCTTATTTATTTTAAAGCTTGTCTAATGTTCATTGTAACAGAATGACCTCTGGGAATATCTAGGGCTAAACAAAGCCTGTGATGGTGGGGGGAGGGGAGGGCGGGAGAGAAGGAGGGCCTTTGTTTGATAAGACTGAATAGAGGATAGATGTTATGTAATCATTGGAGGACGGTGAGGTCATAATTACTACAAAATAAAAGAGGTATAGATCTAATCACCAGTGGACAGGAAAAGTGTACTTAGAATTTTAAGAACTCTGAGTAAAAAGTTCTGCTCGTTAGGTTTGTAAAATGAAACAATAAAAAAGATCCCAAATTATCCAGAATCAGGAAGAGAGGCGAGTTATGAGTTGAAGAATTATAAGAGATGAACTATATTTATAGACATCACTACTGAGGAAATTGTTATGTAGGGTTCTGATATACACATGGCTATTGTTTATATGGTTTATATGATTGGCAGTGAGGAAGCAAAGGAGATGCTTATATAATCTACTAGTAGCCTGTAATGTAATATTGCTTGGTGTACATTAATCATACCCAGCAGGTAGCCAATATATTGTAAACCACCACCACTGTCTCTCCCCTTCTCCCTCTCCCAGCTTATCATGAATAGCCAATATAAGATGGGCCTAAAATTTATTCATGAGGATATTATTTTGGGTGAGGGCTCCTTCAGTAGGCATGAATCTTCTACTGTAAAATGTATATGCAGTGCATATAACCCTGAGTGTCTAATCATTGAAAACAACGTTTGCATATTCATAATTTTGCTTTGGTCTATTAATTTGTTGTATTATAATCAAACAGAAGAACACGCTTGTCATCACCGTAAATAAATGATACTACAAATCGGTGACATAGAAGATTGTTGACTGGCCTCTTGTGTGGAATCAACTCCAATTTTCTTTGAGATTATAAATTTCTTCCCGATTGTTCAAAGGCAGCTAACATAAAACGTATCAACTATACATCGAATAGTTGTATAGTTCTGTAAAAACATATGTAAAAAAAATGTTATGAATAATGTAATGTGATTTTTATATGACAATTACTAATTGTTTATGTTCCACACTGTTAAACCGATGAGGTGCTTTACAGGTACTGGATTTTCTGCCTTTGTTACTTTGTTTTATGCTTGAATTCTTTACATTGCCTTGGGAGTTTGTATGCCCTGTGTATACAATAAAATAACCACAGAAAGAAAAAGAAAAAACGAAAGCATGAAAAAAAGAAAGAAAGAAAGAAAGAAAGAAAGAAAGAAAAACACTTTACATCAATATCAGTCATAGGGCTCTGCCAGTGTATTGCATAAAAACTTCATGGAACAGGTTGAACATAAAATATTATAATAGGGAACGCGCTTGTAAATATGCTGTCTTTGTTTGCCGCTAAAAGTTAGGGATTATTATCGATAGAGCTTCTGGAATGGGAGATCGTTGTGCTCATCCCTATTACTTCCCTTTACCAGACACAGGAGGGACTGGACAAACAGTGTAGAGAGGAAAAAAAATCACTTCTGCGTTTTTTACTTGAGACATACACCATGAAAAATTCCAAAAAAATTATGATGTAAAGAGAATGTTTTCTTCTTACTATTATAATTTTATCAATATTTTTGGCGATCACTCTTTCGAATGACAAGGTGTGAAGGGATTTTTTCCTCTTTACAATGTTTGCTATAGACCGCTTTGGTTGAGAAAGAGAAGTAATTCGGCTGGTCAAAATGATCTCCCCTTAGAGGTGTCCTTCTTTTGGGAGGGGCAAACAATATGTGAAACGATCTCCCATTCACTCTGCACAAACAATAGAATAGACTGCGTAGAACCAGTTTGTCGTTGGCGGCATAATGAAATCAGTCCTATGCCAAGACGTCAAATCTACAGGGGAGCAAATAAATTGGTTTACTAGAAATTTATTACAGATTTTGTCCTTCGTGTGGACTGAAATAATAGATGATTTTTCTTTCCCTACGTTTGTAGGATGTTTAGTTTTATTAAATTTACCTTTCAAGTAAATTTGGTGGATACGTCCGATTTTATTTTTCCTCCAACGATAGGTTGGTAACCCACATAGAAGGGTTGGTACTGCATTTCGTTATTGTATATATATGTATATATATACAATATATATATATTGTAGCTATCACCGTCCAGCTGTTTATAGCCGTTCGATTATTGAGCAGCGATTTTTTTCCTCACACTGTAGAGAATATGTGCTACTTTAGGAAATGCAACGTTGAGTGTTTGAACAAGAACATATTGTCATTATGTCACATATATCCCCAACATAATATATTATTTAGGCACATATCTCCCCTTGTGAATTTGTCTGCATTTAAAACAGTAAAGGTTTGGAATACCGTATGTACGTTTGGCATACCGATATGCTTAAACCTCTGTTGAGCTAAAATATCTTTTTTGTTTGTTTGCTTGTTTTATACATTAAAACAAGTTCGTTATCATAAGTTTGTTTTCTTATTTATAATATTAATGTGTTGTGCAGTCCAGGTATTGTCATATTATCGCTCAAGTGTTTTTGCCCAGGACCTTGGGCTGGGGCTATGATTTACTCAAAAATCCTCATAACTCTGGATTATCCGATAGAAAGGAAGTAGACTGAAGTAAGAGACATATTGGATAGAGTAGGTCGTAGATTCTGATGCATCTGACATATTTATATCACCACTTACGTTTTATATAAGAAAAAAATCTTCAGTGGCAGCAAAGTCGATATACCGATGTAGATTTTTCCTCCCTCAGCACTGTATTTTGCCTGTAGCTTCTTTAGTTTGCATGATTTTGTTTATCCAAACAAGGTAATATATTAAATTAGTGTACGGAGCCTTTGTATTTAAAAAAATTAAAGGTAACAGTCAGACAACATTTAGACGAATCGAAGCCCATAGCATTCAACAGGCGAATAATTCAGATGTCCCTTGTTTGAGATGTTGCAGTATTCTGGGTTCAGAGTAATATTCTAGCAAAAAAGAAAAAAGGTGAAAGTTCTGAAAGAGCTAAGTCTTTCAACAGTTCACTTTAACACATCTCTTATCCCCAACACCACTCAACCATATAGACAAGACGCCTTGGAATTGTAATATTGAATTAATGTCAAATTACCTCTTAAAAGACCCGCCGAGCAATGTATTCGATACGTCCATTCAAGAGATCGAGCGTTGTATTAAAAAGATGTTCTTTTTATGTATTAACTTTTTTTTTTCAATTATGAATCACATTTCGGAAAAGAAAAAAAAAACAAACTCCCAGGAAACATGAGTGGTCGGGGGGGGGGGGGGAGTGTCACTGTGTACAAGCTTTTTATCAAAGAAATATCGGAGATAAAGCGTTCTTAGAAAAGGGTGAAGTTGCAAAGAAACATGTATGCATTATGAAAAGGAAAAGATTAAATTTCCTCAAAATCTTAAGCCTTGAAAAACCAGTCTCCTGGCAATAGGCAGCATTATGAGGTTGGTTGAAGACCAGTGGATCTTTTACAAAACACGGCTGTGGAAGGAGCGGGTCTGCCCGGGGCCTAATGTCTGCGTCGATGTAGAATGAAGAGGGTCCATTCAGTTGAATTCTCTCTTGGAATCTAAACCAGTTGGTAGCAAACAGCTCAAAATTGAACACTGTAAAAGCAGATGTTAAATGTCCCTTATTTCCCTGAGTGATGGATATATGAGAGCTTTTAGAATCAAGGTTGAGCAAAGTAAGTTCGAGTCTGTTTCCAGTTCAGCAGATTCTTGTTTCGACTAATCTACTCCCATTGCGAGCGCCATTGAAACTTATGCCAACTATCCATTCTCTTCAACTGTGACCCAATGTGTGAGGGGGAAAAATCAACCTACAAATTGTTTTTGGAGGCTCTGACGTTGATCTGAGAAAATTGGAATTGTATGGAGAACAGACACGTTACTGTGAAGGTTAATTAATCGTGAATACTGATATTACGTTAGTTCATTTTTCATGAGTTTGGCTCTTACGACAGTTTGGCTTTCAAAGGTCCTATTTCAATTATGTTAGCACATTGGCCGCGGCACTTAATTACAGTTCTACTTTCGCCCCGGAAGCGAGCAGAGTGCTTGAAGGGGAGGTCAGTCTACTGTCACTTATGGTTGCCTGTCAGGTGGTGAAACACGACATGTAAGAGCAGGTCGCCCTCTTATATCTGCTCCTATAGCTAGATGAAAAAAAAAAAGCCCATCTGGACGAAACAAAAAACTGTTTTATATTTAATGTAGGAAGTGAAGGCTCTGACAATGAGAGAAATTGAAAGAGAGACAGCAAAGCGGATCCTGCAACCGGATCTTTGTTCTTGTTCCTTGGTATAAATTGTTGTTCTAAAATAAACTACTTCTGACTGGCCCTTTATCTTTTGAAAACTGACTTTCAGCTGTGGAGTTGAACCGGAGGTGACTGAACTGAGTGTCATTTGATTGTTATTTCAATTGTTGTTGTTATTTATTTTGGTGGGTTTTTTTTCCTCGTGCCTAGACAAAGGGAGCTTTTAAACCTTAAATTAGATAAAACAAAAATAAAAGATGACCCTGGGCAAGAAAATTAACGTATATAGAGAAATCAAGGCAAGCAAAGTCCCATTTTTTCTCTTGCTCTTTATAGGTTATTTTGTTGTTAAATTCTGTTTGGCTTTTTTTGATAAGCTATTTAAATGATGATATACATATGTGTGTGTGTGTGTGTGTGTTTGTGTGTGTGTGTGATTTAAAATAGCAGCTACAGACTATTTTAAGTCATATGAAATGTTTTATGTACAAAGTGAGAAATTACCTACAAATATAAGTAATTCGTTGATTGTCTTTCATTTACTATTGTAAGTGATCTTTCTGCTCAAATTCGTTACTTTTGACCAAATGACTAACAATTACATGTGTGTTTTCCTATGCAGCACTGTTATTGCTATTTATTGTTATTCATACTTTTTTTATGCTTTATTGTTCTGTACAGAAAGCATAACATGGAAAACCATACGTGTTCTGTTGGCTACTGGGATGACACCTGAATGGCTATAACTATACACATCTATATACATGCAGTCTTGTTTGATAGGGCTTTTGTGTAAAAAATACTTGCTATAACTGATTGTATCTATGTAAATGCAAATTTGTGTAATGTTGTCTCTGAACTTATTGTTTAGAAGGAGTTTTGGAAATGTATGACATTACAATGAGGAGAAATAAATATTATATGCTGGAGAAACTTGAACTTTCATTTTTACTTTGAACGGTACTTTGTTGGTGTCTCAATGTCTTGTTCAGCGGGTTCTATTGTATATGTAGGCTCAAGCCGGTACAGCGTGGGACTCTTGGACTGGTTTTGTTTCGTCTTTCAACCTCCTTCCTGGTGGTTATCTCGAGTGGGACTCCTCGATAGAATTAAGAGAAGAGAGATTAGGATGAAAAGAGGAAGGACAGAAAGAGAGAGAGAAGAAAGTAAATGCAGAGAAGAGATCGGATATAGATCTTTAATAATGATTTCTTTCTGCTCTCCTTTTTTCGTCGTCTCCTCTGCAGTTCCCTGGAGTTTGGTCATTGCAAGGCCTCTAGATCTTGTAATGCTGCCAGACCACTTGAATTTATTTTGGGTATTTTATGTGACTGAGAAGATGAAGTTAAGACAAAAGCAGAAGAACAATGAAGTACAGTTTGTTGACATAAAGCATTAGCTTACTAAGTATTAAAGTTGCTAACTTTTTAGGACCCAAAGCCAATTTTAATACACGATGACGGCATAGTTCTGAGACTGTTAAAATTTCATTAACTTTAATGTGAGATCATTTGTCTCACAGGCAGTCAGAAACGGTTTAAGTCGCTGGACTTGTGAACATCATGCAGCTGTTCTGATATCGCTGTTCTTATATTGCTTAAATTGAGAGAACATCCATCTGCCAATAAGAAAATATTACTCATATAAACAGATTATAAATATGTCAGGCTGTTGAAAGGTGAATATATGATTGCATAAGATTATGTTAAATTGTTCATTTTTGCCGAGTTTTCTCCTGACTGTAATCAGCTCTCGGGGATCATCCGTTTTCTCTCCAATTTGTGATGTCCCTGACTGCAGTCAAGCTCGCTCAGAACTGCTTTCGCCACATGAACAAGTAAGAACTGATGTTTAGCGTGATAGTAATAACTCAATTTGGTGGAAACGGCGAGACAATTATATTAATTGATTGTTGATCTGCAATCAAATGTTTATGCTCTAAAGATAATTTCTCAAGTAAAACACTCAACTTTTTTTCTTAGCTCAGAGTCTGTTGAAGCCATTCCCAACAACGGTGTATCAAAGAAGGTTAAAGAGAGTGATTTCTTCCGAAGAGTCGACTGCTAGCATATCTTTTCCCTCCTCCTTCTCCCAACTATATGAGCAGATGAGATTACTGTCAAACTTAATGCGAAGTTGGTAAGAGAAGAAGGGTCGAGAGACCAGAAAGAAATACAGAAGAAATAAAGAAATACAGAAGAAATACAGACAAACAATCACTCACGGAGAGAGAGACCGACACGGCTGTTCGGAACAGCAGGAGATAATGTCACAACAATAAAGAAAAGAAATGAGGGAAAGAGTAAAAGGATGAAATAACAAAACAAAGGGCAATAGATGTATTGTTTATTGATATAGCCATTTAATCACTGGCTAGTTAATGGTTGATGTATTCAATGTTTAAATGTCAATAAAATAATATATTTTTCAGTGACTTAAGAAAAAGATTAATTGTTGAAGGCAGAAATTGATTACACGTTTACATTTAATGTTATAACTAACGACCACCACGCACAGTTCTTCTTTTTAATCTCTTTTATGCTTTTTTTTTTGGGGGGGGTGGGGGCGGAGAGCGCAGGGGGAAAGAGAGAAAAGAGGGGCCACTCTGTGTATAGCACGACCTATGAAAATTCCCAGCGGTTTAGTTATAACTAGACTACTGAGATCTCTCTGCATGGTATATTAAGAGTACGGGAAAGTAAGTGGATGTCTCCAGTGTTTCACTATGCAATGTTTTCCAAGGTGAAAGCGGCTCTCAGATGGCCATTGGCTGTTAATTAGGCTGTCATGGTTCCTTAAGAGGTGGCCTGGCGAACTGTGCAGCCTCTGGGAGAGATAAATCACATAAACGCTTTTCATTTTGTCATCCTTGAACCAATTCTGTAAGGGAGGAACTGAAACCAAGTCATTTTATAAAAATGCCTCATCGTTTTTTACCGCGCAGCGTTAACCATGGGAAAAAATGCCTTAGTGTGCTTAACGTTGAGACCTGACTTGGCGTCAAAAAGTGTCTCAAAAAGTGCAGGACTCGACGTGGTGATTTAAGAGACTGTTAAGTAGAATCGGTGTGGTTTTCAACGGCTGATCAAGGATGCATGTATGCGTGCGTGCATGTGTGTGTGAGAGTGTGTGCGTGCGTGTGTGTGTGTGTGTGTGTATTTTTTCAGATGTCTTTTATTCCTAAACAGGACACATCAGCTTGTATAAGGGCCGTGAGTTAACTGGTAGAAACAAATAGAAAAATAAAATAAAAAACTACATGTTTAGACCTGCATAAAAACTGCCAGCATTATAAGTTTCTGTAGAGCATGGTAATTTAAAACAAAAATACGAAGAGGGGAAGGAGAAGGAGGGGGTGGAGGAGGAGGAAAGGGGGGGGGGGAGGGGAGTGAGGGAACAGTAAAAGTCATGGTCAGGAAGTAAATAGTCACGCTCATTTCATAATTGCTTGAGTTACTTTTTGGGCCAAACTGAGTTATGGCCATAACTGTTGACTACATGAGAGGTTTTCTTATTTTTTTACTATATTGCTCTTAAAACATTGTTTCTAATGCAGAATTTCAGTGAAAGCTTGCACTATTTGAAGTAAAGTGTGTGTGATGTTCTAACTCGAACTAATGTTAACCACCTGTCATAGAACTCTTCTGTTGTACACAGACCTAACCCTTAGACCCCATTACCCCTTCCCTTCGCCCCCCCCCCCTCCCCTTTTCTTTACCCCAACCACCCACACTCCCGCCTTCTTCACTGGATGCACAGAAGTGAAGATCCTATGCTAATTATCCACAAAGAAACCAGCCAAGGGCACGACTCCACAAAGCTTTCATTTAACGTATTTCCTGCGTGATTACCGAGAACTGGCGGTTTACTGGAAGCCACTTCTGAGTCACGCCATAATCGAGTGCTGTGTGCCTAGCTTGGTCGGCAGTACGTGCGAACTTGAAGAGTCATTTTATTATCATAATTTAATCTTAGAAGTGTAAAGTATCGATCAGGCTAAAGTCTCGCTTCTTTTACTTTGTGTTTTGAAATCTTCTTGACACAACAGATAATCGAGTCAGCAAATTCTAAGCTTATCTAAACTGCCTTGGATCTAAAGTATCATTGCTGGAACATGAATAGCGTCGATACAAAAACCCCTGTTCGCTAGTACGCAGAAGTCATTTCTACTGTAACTTTAACGAGATAACCACCAGCAGCAGGTTGAAAGACGTATATAGAACGTATGTAACTTTAAGAGTTAAGGACGTATTACATATGTGTCTGTGTGTGTGTATGTGTGTGTGTGTGCGTGAAAGGGAAAGTGCAAGGCAGGAGATAAGTCAAGTTTCCTTATCTTGTGTTTTGAGACTGTTGGTCTACTTTGATGTGTCAGCAGATTTTTGTTTTCATTTTCCTTCCAGCGTCGTCGGCTTCCCCCCTCCCTTGCCCCTTTCTCCAGCCCCATCTCCCTTTCCCCTTAGTTTTGCTTTGACTGCTGATTGTCCATAATACCTTGCCGGGTCGAAAAGCTGGTATCGTGCCAAGAAAAAAAAAAAATGTTCCAGGTTGAATTTTAATTTTTTCTTTTTTAGTTTGACGTAAGAAGAGCCGGTTCCAGGGATAGGAGTGGGGGAGGGGAGGGAGAGAGAGAGAGAGAGAGAGAGAGAGAGAGAGAGCGGGCGACTGTACCCCAATGTTTGAATTATTTGCACAACTTTTTTTTCAGACTTGCTCTGAGTGCCGAACAGGACCCGACAATTCCAAGAAGGCCGGGAGTTTCTCTTTATCCTGCACAACTATTTCTTCCTAATCACAACTTTCCACATCTCTAATATCGAGTAAAACTTGACAATGCAAAATGGAAACATACGAGTATATCTCTGAATTTACAGAACGTCGGGGGGGGGGGGGGGGGTTACAAGTAGGTTCTCTACGCCCACCTGCAGGCGATCCAAACCCGCTATCGGTGGAATGTCTCCCAAGGAGTGCTATCCTCGACATTCCAGGAAGAGACACCTCTTCTCTCTCGTTGCTCCTGTCTTCTGTCCCGCTTTCTTTCCTCTTTTGTTCTTGACATGTAAACGTATCTTACCGTATTTGGCACAATATAGCCGTGATCATGCTGATGTGTCGTTAAACCCCAACACAAACAAACAAGAGATACGTTCATGCCAGATCGTCCGCACACAATTTGGGCCTGACAGACATCTATATACCCACAGAACTCCAACCCCATGCTCAGCAACAGGATCACAAGAGTATTAAAATCGAACACAATTCAGCAACGTCCTTTTTCCTTTTATATACGGGATGTCCGCTTAGTTCGTATGTCGTTATTCATAAAAAAAATATGATGGATAAACTGAAAAGATCGTAAGAAAATCTAGATATCACATTACAAAATATTGAAACAATATAGGCAATTAAGTTCATTTACTACAATTATGATAAAAGTTCAAATTGTACTCCATCAGCTTCATTGTATTCTCGATTCTCTGTCTGAGTTGTTCTCAGCCGAATTAAACAACAACTTTACCGATACCTTGTATAACGGATCCTTTAATTTGAACAGGGCTGGATAAAACAGCTCAAATTTCTGCCCTAAGATATTCAAACTCACGAGACCCAGCGGCCACTTTATAATTTAATGAACTCTTTCCTATTCTGAATCACACAAAAATGGAGACGTGTTGGTCGAGATGGTTTCGTTTGACTAACATTGTGATTTCTACCCTCACTGTTATAAAATGTTTGCAGTATAAATTTGGATGTTATCAATACTTTAGCAAGTTACACTTTTGCTTTCAATCTATTCGAAATAAATATCCGCCGGCCACTTAAAAAGAGTCTCATGTCCACCAAATTGAATGATTACCATCAGGTAAATCTCAGTTCATACACTTTCATGTGGTAAAAAAATGTGAGCTGGTTTCACTTAGACAGGGATAATAATGGCAAAATGAAGAAACAAAGGCTGACCCCTAAGCACTGGCTAAAATCTGGAGAAAAATCTGCAAGAATGAACCATTTAGTATACAATTCCAGACTATATTACAACATCCAGACATTACAACATCCAGACATATTTATAATCTGCCCATAAGAGCAATATGTTCTCATAAAGCTGAATATCCTATCAATTTTTGCATTGCAAAAACATTGATATCAGACCATCTCCATCACATTCAATCCCTGGTTTGACTGTTTGAGTCCAGCGACCTATGACTCATTCTGACTGGCTGTGAGACTAATATCTTTAATAATGATTTCTTTTCTGCTCTCCTCTTTTCGTCGTCTCCTCTGCAGTTCCCCGGAGTTTGGTCTTTGCAAGGCCTCTAGATCTTGTAATGCTGCCAGACCACTTCCATTTGCTGTAGCTTGTATTTGTTTTTGGTATTTTATGTGACTGAGAAAAGGGAGAGGCTTTGATAGGAAAAGAATTCTGGGACGACGATTGGTGAACTTAGAATATTTTCAAAGCTCGGGATCAAGGACGGCTTTCTGCGACAAGATCAATGAACCATTTTGACTTTAAGCCAAATTACTTTCCTTTACCAGATTCAACAGGTTTAACACATGCATTGTGAAAAAGAAAACACTTTACCTTTTCTCTTGGGATCTGAAAAGTCTAAAAAAAATTATTTTTTTTTTTCAAGTATAAGTTTATTTTTATTTAATGAGTGATTTCCTCTCCTTGACCATGCCTGCATTATGCCGCTTATACTTGGAAAAGGAAAGTAGCTTAGCTGGTTAAAAACATGGCTCATTATATTACAAAGATTTGTTCTGTCAATTAGGCTTAAAGCTTATGCAAATGGCCAGAACGCTGGAACAGGAGAGGACATCCAATCTACGTACCAGCCTCCACGGCACTGATGAAGAACTAGACTGTTTCAACTGTCACTACAGACCGAAACGAAAGATATTTATCAGTAGCAGAGTAACCAGTAACATGGTTCTATAGATGACATGAACACTCACTTTGGCTATGAAGCTTAGAGTGATATAAATTTGCTGCGCAGATAACTCAACGCTATATCTATGCAATTTGATTTCAGTTGTTACTAACATTTCTTTCAATATAATATGATTGCCACTAAAAGTGCTTTGTAAACAGATGATCCTGTTACATACCTAGCTGTCCAGATCGTTGTTGACTTTCTGAGTGAAAGGATGCCTGGATAGACACCGGAAGGGGGAGCGGGAGAACGAGAGAAATGGAAGATGGATGGATGGATGGATGGATGGATGGATGGATGGATGGATGGATGGATGGATGAATGAATGAATGAATGGATG
>JBCEWB010587954.1:0-18203 GCA_039654565.1 Peronia peronii | reverse complement strand
AGATGGTATGGGCACATAACAAGATCAACAGGACTTGCAAAGACGATCCTACAGGGCACTGCACAAGGAGGGAGAAGAGAGGCAGACAGAAAAAGAGATGGGAAGACAAAATAACGGAATGGACAGGTTTAAAGTTGGGTGAAGCCCTTCGAAAGGCTGAAAGTAGGGAAGGATGGAGAAAGGTGGTTGCCCGATCATCCTTGGTGCCCCAACGGTCATCTAGACTAAGGGATAAGTGAAATGAAGTGTGAAGTGAGTGATGCAATGTGTTTTAACCGGTACTTCAAGTTTCATGTGTGATGCCTACGTATACTTGGTGGTTTGTTTAATCTTGGGGTCCAGCTCTGAGAAGCCGAGTGAAGGAAAGGAAGAAAGCATGTTCGTCAAAGAGGAACTCTGTGACTGCAGATAATATGGCATTGCATCGATGTTGCCATAGATTTTATAAGGAATGTGTTCTTGTTCGTTTGTTTAAGCCTTTCAATCCTAAGAAAGTAGGATTATCTCGGCTTTAAATGGCGGCCTTTTTGATGTTTTTGATGAGAATATTTGTGGGTAGAAATTTGGGAATTTGGAAATTTTGCCCGCACAGTGGCACTCCGCCTACTCTTCATCGATTTTTAGCGGCCAAGGATTTAATGTGCGTTAACTACCATGGACCTCCCAAATATATTCGCCCTTACACGTGAAGGCCAGACGTCAGGCTTCCCTACCTAAGAAGCCAGGAGACCGTTCAGTCACTTTAAAAAATACATTTCGATCTTCGTGTCTTTCCATCCCCTAGTGGCGGGACCCCCTGAGTCGATCCCGCAATCCACGACATGAGTTGTTCGCACCACGGAGCAGACGCCAAACCACATGGCCACGGGGACCCCCATAACGCATGTCGTCACGTCTTTGACATGACAGGTTGTTCATCATCACGTCAATCAACTTTGGCACGTCAGATTGCTATGTGTCACCACGTCAACTTTGGCATGGCGGGTTTGAATGACATCAAGTCAGTTTTGGCATAGTTGACAAAACAACAACTTCAACACGAGAGGTTAACATCACGACGTCACTGACTTTGAAACTTTTCCTTTCAAAAACTGTTTCTAGTACTCGGCCCACTGAGTAGCATTTGGAAACGGACAACGCTATTGGTATCTACTTTGTCACTGATGCATGTCCGTTCTGTGACTGTGACGGTTCTGTAATGCTTCTCTTGGCCGTATTCCTACTGTAAGACACGGTAGAAAATGCCACGGAATGCATGTGATGACATCAACACTTGACCACCAATCATTTTAGGAATTCTTAGTATGCAGTTATCAGATGAAAACCCAGTGCATGCATCATTTTGTCATTATCACTACGTGTACTTGTTGCACGTTACATTGACATGAGCTGCTTCGTGTCTGCAACAATCCACTGGTCTTAACTTATGACAGGTTTTCGGAAATAAGAATTTTTTTCCGGTAAAGGAAGGAACAATGCTCATGATTAGTGATAGTGGTTGAAACCAAGGTTGTGACTTGAGTCTTGTGCGTAATTAATACACAAATCAGTCTACAAAGTACAAAGTCTTCTGTCTGAATGGAAAAAGTCTTTTCAATCCTTAACTTTCCTCGACCGTAGTAGACAAAATGGTAACTCTTGCATGACCGTTCACTTACAAGCTTTGAAAGATGCAAAAGCCTGCCAAACATCGTGAGAAAATATTCTATAAATTTCAAAGACTGATGCCAAAATTCAAGCTTCCTTCCCCTCCCCCCCCCCCCTTCCCCTGTCACCTCTGTTCTTGAAAATTTCGCAATTCTGTGATTTTTCCTTTCTTCGAGTTAACAACAACAACAAGAAATCAACGGCCTCCTGTTGTTTATCAATCATGGGATGCCATGACCACCTATTGCGCCTCCCAATTATTGTTGTAATTAATTGCCATTTACCTTTTTGAACCCATTAACCCCAGCCATAAGCTCAACAAAAATGTAGTCAGAAAACAAAAGGGGAGTGAGCTATGTATTCGGATCGCCAGATGCCTGAAAAGGGTACATGTATTTGAGAGGGGAAAGGGGGAGGGGGCGGAAGCGAATGTTACGTCTGTTCTGGCCGCCGTCTATTCTGGACTCTACTTCATATTTTTTCCTGATCTCTAAAGATACATGTACACTCGAACATGCACATGTCATGTAGTTAGGGTTAGGGTTGGGGTTCGCTGTACTAGAGGTTCCTAACAGCATTAAATATCACCACGTAGAGAGGCCAGAATATAACAGAGCCAGCCCAACGAAAATCCAGGAATGTGCGTAGGAAAAAAAAGTTGCGTCACACAAGTATGACCGAAATAGCCTGAAAAATGGTGACGCCTTAAAATGACGCAATGTCCTCTCTCAAAATCTTCCCTATTTTCCGAATGAAGTTATTCTGCACTTGTGTGTGCCCTCTTCAACCATCACAACACACTTAAGACTCACAGGGCAAGGCAATTGAACGTTGAATACAATTACTGGTACAACCAGTTAAAGACAAGAAAATGACAAACACATTCAACATTTTTGTATAAATGCTTTTAATGAAAAACCCATCCCACCAAAATAAAAGTTCAGTAAATAGGATATTATAAATAAGTTCAATTTATGCTACGTGTGATTTTGGAAAAGAGCAAAAAAAAAAACTGAAATTACATAACTGATTTATCACATTGTGAGTCAGAAAAAAAAAAAAGAAAAGAAAAGAAAAGACGTCACGAACCAATGGCATGCATAAAACATACATTACCATATGAACTAAGCAGAAAGGAATCTAAAACAAGTGGTAATATTTTATCGATACTGATTATACATCTTTACCTAAAGAATATACTTATATGCCATGGAAAAGAAGAAAGCATTTTAAAAAAATACCATACACATATACTAAGCTAAAACTTAAAAGGAATACAGTAACACGTTTCAAAGTAATTTATAATACATTAATATTTTCACGAAACCAAGAAGACGTACGCGCCCGCACACATACACACACACACACAAAAACACACACAGTTTTACATGTAAAACTGATAACGTCGTATAACTATGTTTCGCTTACCATAAACACCTACTTTCTTGACCTATTGCACTTATGAAACAAAATCCAATTCTTGTTTACCAAGTTGAAACTTGCTACAATACTGTACATGTAGTTTGGTTTGAACACATAAATTTACTAGTACTTACTGAATACTAGCTAAAATTATATGAAAAACAAAAACGTTTTTGTGCGTAGAGACATTTAAACTCGTCTACTTATAGCTCTATGTTTACTGCTACATCATTCCAGTAACACTGAATGCATCAATGGACTGCACCATTTTGGAATAGAAAGACATCCATTATATGGAACAGATAATACTTCCCTTGTAACAGTGAACGTGCCCGCAGTATGGCAGGCTATCGAAAGCAAACAGTAATAAGCCGAAGAAGTACTATGGCTCACGCAGGCACGTGACGGTGCGGTATCGACAAAGAGACGTGGGTTGAGTACTGACGAGACACTAATTGCTGGTTCCCTTATCCCAAGGTCAGAGTCCGTAGGTCCAAACCACACACTGAGAGAAGGCAACCTCAATTTTCAAGTTCCGCGAAGAGAAAGAGAGTGAGAGAAAAAGAGAGATGGGTGGGCGGGAGGGGGGGGGACATATATATATGTGTATATATATGTATAAAACTGTTCCAAAGTACCGGTACTGAACTTGACCAATTCACATTCTGTGGAAATACCAGAGACTACAAAATACATGTTTATGCCTTTGGATACGTTCGGGTGCAGCGTGGATTCTTTTGGTGCACATGTCAATGCCAGTCGTAGAAAATGGCACTATGTATACGATTGCCCTCCAGAAATAGTTCTTCTACAGATCCTCCCTCCCTATAGCAGAACATTGATGAAAGATTAACGCAAGCATTGTCCACAATTCTGACGCGCCGGCTCCTAAGAAAACTGGATAAAAATACAGCGCACCTGAAGAGCATGCCCAAAATAGCGGAAGTGTAAACAAGTGAACCGTAAACATCAGAAAATACACTGTCATGTTTCAAAAGACAATTCAACAACTCTTGCAAGAAACCTCAGAAAAAGATGCAATTGTGTTTTGTCTGGGGACTGGCGCTGATCCCGCGCAAGTGCAGGCTGTTTACTTATAGACAAGACTCGAGGCCCAAATTAACACCGGTAGAAAAATATGGACAGGTAGATGCCGCAGAAATCCAAGGAGGATATTACACCCTATTGAAACGATGGCACCTACTCCATATGCCTTCATAAACATAGATCTAGCCATTCGGAGGCATCGTGTTGACTAAAGAGGCAGTCTTGTCTAATCAAGCAATTGGCTTAGAAGTACAGATTATACTGATGCTTAGTTAATATCTCTCCCCACTTTTACATGCCAAACACATCTTTTTTTTTTTCCGCAAATTGATTATCCTGTTTTTCTGTCTGTTTAATAGAGAGAAAAGAGGGGAAAAGGTGAAAAGAAAGAAAGAGGGAGATACAGAGGAAGCACTGTGCTTTCCATCCTGATTTTGGGTGAAATACATGTATATTAAACAAGCACGAGTTCATTGCACGTGCGATCTTGTTTCACTGTTTGGTGCATCAAGATATCTGACGTTAGAAGAGAATTTACGATCTTATTTGTACAAAAAAAGTATGTACTCTGGTTCCAGCATGCCATTCATGTTTCCATATCTACACTTGTTCGAGACTGGCTGAACTGACAGTACAGTATCATGTTTAAATTACATGTATACTTTGTTGTTAAAACGTATAAAGACACACATACTGGCGTCCTTCTTGTAAACACATAAAGTACAGTATTATAGCTGCTATCTGTTGACATATTCGTCCAATCAGACATGAAAAATGTTTCCAGTATCAGCCAAGATCTTACTCTCACGCAGCTTGTCCTAAAAACAATACAAGGGATCTGGCGGTGAGGGGACCACAAACCATCCGAAGCGGAGACACGGCTGATCTACTCCAGAAATAAGTAATAACCACAGCGATTTCCTCCATTCTTCCACCTACGCTGACTTGACGCTTTTGATTAATCCTATTCTAAAAATATACCCCCGTCAGGTAGTTGTGGCGACCAATATGGCAGGGACATTCTGCTCCATCAGATAAGCAGGCGGAAAGTGTACGGCAGGCACGACGAGAAAGAGAAAGAATTTCCATCTACGAGAATTTCACACAGTACAACTCACTGGCATATGGGCCGGGAGACAAGAAATGTTGCATGTTCTACTTCTTGCATGAAAAAAAAAAATGTTGCTAGAAATGTCAGCCTGGTTTTCTACAAAAATAATGAAATATACGTGCAGCATTTTTTTTTTTCACCCATGACTAACACATGTAATTTGATTTAATTAATATCTAAACTACATGCTTAACAATTAACAATAAATATTGTAAGAAGAAAAAATATGGAATTCTCTACAAACGTAATGGTTGGTTTTCTCAGGTTCCAATGCTCACATATAGTGTCATGTTTTGTAGTCTCCGAATACAGATTAACACTGAACTGGATGTTTTTATATAAGAGAAAGGTGGGGAGCAAAGACAATGGGGCTAAAATTCTACATAATTCGGTCATCGTTTGCCAGGACAAAACTGAGCGAATGGCATGTCAGATTTGCAAATTGCACTTCACCTATAAACCATTGACCCATCTCTTGTTTTAAAGTTGTTGTAACTTTACTGTCCAGCCACGTCCTCGGTCTCGTAAGGATTCCTAAATCGCACGAGTATACAACGAGGGACGCCGCGGTCTAAGTCGGTATCAGTGGCAAAGTCTTGAAATGATACTATCATTGATATAATGTGTTTTATGATGATAACTCACGTCTGTAGTCCAAGTCTGTGGGCCATTCATGGCACCAGACGGCAAAATATAACATAAATTAATAACTGAATTTTTATTTACCCAGACGTGATTATAGCTTTATGGCCACTCAAGGGAGGTTGATTTCTTCTTTCAAAATCATGGCCACAACCTGATTTATGTAGAATAGCTTCAGACAGCTATGGCCAATATATGTATGAATATCATTATTCAAATTTGCATTAAATTTCAAACTTACAAATCCACCTAGCTTTCATTCTCACCACTGTCTTTACCCAAAAAAACTCCGAAAATCTAAGCAAAGTTAAGATTTTTTCCATAAATCGACCTTCAAAAAAACAAAAAAAAAAACAAAAAAACAACCAAACAAACAAACTAAATCGTATTACCCATAAGGTCCAAGGAATGCTGTTAGTCCTAAAGGTATAAGCCTTTACAAAAATGCTACTGGACATGTTTCCGACAAAGGGTCTGGCCGTGCGCAAAGCAAATCCACATAACCTGTAAGCTTATTGGTATTGATTCTGACTCACCACAAAGCAGCACTTCTAACCATGGACGATCAAAATGCCAAGGCTTTTTCAAAATTTAGAAAGATCAAAAACCAAAGTTACAAACTTTACATTTATCACTTACTTATAATAGCTACCTGATAGTACATCTTGGATTAATCTGTAATGTAACAGGAGTAAAGTTTCTGTCATGGATAAAGCTCAAAACGACAATTCCCTGACTGATTATTGATTTCATCCTCAGACTCAGACTGATACAGATTTTGCTAAATGATGCGGACTAAATGAAACATTCTTTGACTTTTGAGAATTTTCTTACATGTACATGTATTTGCATCGACGTTGCACAGAAGTTGAGCATACAGAAGTTGAGCACATAATATTGTTGAAATTCTAAAATTATTCAGACCCTACAAGTCGTGGAATATCTTTGTTTTGGAATCTAGATCTCTTAAATATCACCTAAGTAAGCAATGAAAGATCTCTATATGCTGGAAAGACTACAGCGATTAGTTTGTTTCCAGATTTACAGCAGACCTGCCAGGACATGTCACAATATGATGTCAGAATATTCCTAAATATATTTCAGTGACAGTCTGTAATTGCTTACACTTGATGTCCCTCACACAAGTTGGGCCTAAAACTATTACCCATTATAACAACGACAACATTTAATTTTTGGTCCATCCATCTTACATGCAAAAATGTCTCCGAGAAAACATGCTGAGTTTGATGAAAATTTTCAAACTGAGATCTTTTTTGCATATTCTAAAGGAAAGTTTCCTGGTCATTTCACATTTTCTTTGCGTGACAGGTCTCATTTCTACATGTGCTCATGAGCAATTTGAAGATGAAGTTTGAAAGGTACACATCTATTGACAAAAATAATCGTGCTTTCATGTTTAGCGTTTAAAAAAAAAAAAAAAAAGAATCAGTCTTCAGAGTTGACATTGCTATTACACTTTTACCCACATTTCATACTGCAAAAGAATAAAATCATTATACAATAAATGCATTTTTTAGACTACTTTGAACTAGAAAACTCCTCAACAATGAAAAAAAAATGGACATCTTTTCACTTTTTGATGAGAACCAGCATTGAATTTTTTTTTTTTTTTAAAAGAAAGATTTTCCTTTGTTTCCTGGGATTTCTTACTTATTTCATCAAAAGGCAGATTTTCACAAAGATATACACATATCCATTTATGTCATATAGTAAAAATGTGCAAACAATAATAATAATAGCCATGAACATGTCAAAATTTGTGGATGGAGATGCTTCAGATGATTCAAATTATGCAAATTTCAGTGGCTCTTACTAAAAAACAAAAAGAAAACAATTTACATACCAAAATTTAGAGCAAGTTCAGAGTTTATGAAGGATGAACATAATTTTGTCACTATCTGTGCCAAAAGTTGACTTTCACTTAGGCATGTGAATATGTTGCTATGACAATTAAAATTCTAAGCATTTTCAAATTTGATTAATTGTGATTGAACCACAAACTCCCACATATGCCATATTTTTTAACACTTACATCAATCTTATTTAAGGGTGTTAACATGGGTTACAAAAGATAAATGAAAAATATTAATATGCCGTTGATGAACATACTATGATGTAATAGTAAATACATAAAATGCTAAACTGAATATTGATGTTACATTGGTCCATTACATTAATATCAGTTTTAGAGCAATTGGGCCATGTCATGATGTCATTATGAAATTATGCAGACACATTCAATTTCTTTACACAGTGAGTTCTGAACCCAATCTCGCATAAAAACTATGGAAAATTGCACTTTGAAAAGAACACAGCATGTCAGTATCACTGTATGATTTATAGAAATAGAAGTCTTCTCTTTGAGATTTCAGTCTAGCAACTAAATAATAGGAAAACATTTGGCAAAACTTCAAAGGCACTTAAGAAGCAGGGAGCATGAAATAGATGCACAGGAAGCTCTGATTATACAGCAGCATGGAAAGGCAAGAAAGTTAGGTATCATATCTCATGATAAAAGGTCATCAACTTGTCTAAAAATACATATTCTCCTATTCCTTAATCTTACATTGCAATAAATGGACAAGACAAACTGGTTATGTGCATTATAAGTGAGACATAACCATGCACAGGTAATGGGCTGACATAGAACTGAAAAACAGGAGTTCATATGCTTCACACAAATAGATATGATAAATCAAAATGTAAAGCAGAAAGGGCAAACTCCCACGTTAGTATGCATTCATTTAAAGACTGTATTTCAAAACTGTTATCAGATTAAGTTAATCCGAACCCACGTTTTTCAGACAACCTTCCAAGTAACTGCTTCAATATATATATATATATATATATATATATATATATATATACAACATATGTTCCTCTTTAGTACAAAATAATTTTTGGAACGTTTTAAACATCCATTGAAAATATTATGTCTCTAATATTATCACAGGGAAAAGAAGCCAAGCATGATCATTCTCTAAATAAAAGAGAAAACAAAGCACATCTCTGATTGAAAACAGCATTTTCACAAAGAAATATGTATGAAACAGGATCACTTTTGAATTAAAAATCCACCACAAATTTAAAGAAATCCAAATTAACAAGTGGGATATCACTATGCAAACACAAAGCTAGGTATATTGATAAAAAGGTGTTGGTGTTACTGTTAGAAAATGGGGAATAAATGAAGAATTTATTTTTAATAATCAATACAAATATCAGGACTGATCAATCTTTGGCTTTTTGATGTAAACTCAAGGAGAAACATCATTACTGAGAGTCATATTTTACTGAGCGAAAAACAGGAAAACAAAGACATGAGAGAGAGTTTTGTTGAGAGCTGTTTCAAACATTATTCATCTTCATTGCTAAAGACCTGTCTTTCATTATTGGCAACTGACATTTTGCATTGCCTCAGTCTCTACACAGAATTTTTGGTGTGCTATTTTCATCTACTGTAAAATCAACTGAAAATCACGCATTTTTACATTTCCCACATGAAAACTGAATTCTTCTGACATCTGAAAAAAACACTGTGACTTTTCAAAAGATAAAAGCTGAAGCGAGGAAGAAAACAAAGGAAAATAATAATATATAATGTATTCTCCTGAAATAAGCACAACCACGGTTTTGACACTAACAAATTAAAGCTAAATCGAAAAAAACAATCAACCAAAGACTAATGAAAGACCTCAACAAAGCATCAACTGAGGTAGATGTGAAAAAATAAAGGAAAAAGACAGGCAAAGATAAAAATTTCTTTTGACTTTGCCACATCATAGGCCTGGTATGCCATGATCTAAGTGAAAAGGCTTGCTTGAACTCAATCCACTTCAAGACACAAACAAACAATGCAATTAGATTTCATTTGCGAGCACACAATATTTTCATACAAATTCTATTCTTACAGCAGTCAGGCATCAAAAGGTAACAATTTATGTTGTGCACAAAAAACAAAATCAAAACCTTCGTAGGAAATGACAAAGGCAAAAAAAAAAAAACGAAAACAAAACAACAAAAAAAAACAAACCCCATCACACTCCGTTTACGAGAGAAAGTATAAAAGAGGAAACACTTGAATAAGTATAAACTGGGCCTTTTTGTTTTTTTCATCAGTAAATAAAACAAAGCAAAACTGCTCCACACATTACCTACTTGCAAAAACAAAGAAAATCTTCAGTCCATAGATCTGGCAGCACTGTCATTCACAGTAAAATTGCTGGTAAAAATCTGCACTCACAATCAAGCCTTTCCTTCTACCACCAGTCATTTCAAGTTGCTTGATCTAATCCAAAAAGAAATCTAACATTGCAAAGCAAACAAAATGAGCCAACAACAAACAAAAACAAACACGTCAAGAAATAACAACAAAAAATTCATGCATGTCCCCCAGCATAAATGACACTTACAAAAAAAAAAACACAAAACCAGAGTTCCCATGACAATGACACAAATATGAAAACAGGCACTTTCAAGAACAAGAAAAAAACAAGACATCTGTTGCCAGTTTGACAGGCACGTTGAGATTCTAGGGACATGCATGTAATTGTGCAGTTTTTAAAATCAAACAACTCTTGAGGGTTATCAATGAAGACTGATGCTATAGAATCTCACCTCTCGCTTCATATCTTTAACAACATCTGTAAGACCAACATTGTATTCATGATAGGAATGCTTTCATCTTTCATGTTATAAAAAAAAAAAAAAAAAAGAGAAAGTTGCATCTCATTTGTGTTAGATCAAGGCAATTAAATCTACTTTATCAGGTATTAATAACATTACAAATTAAAAATTTATCCATCATCAAAACTATTCCACACTTCTATTTATTGATATAGATCATTCAATATATACAAGTATGTGTACCTTCCATCATTTAGAGCCAAAAATAAGACAAGTGTATTTGAAGGAATCTTTGTCATGACCACATAAGATTTCCCTCTTGATTGTACTTTAATTTCCATGTTTGGTCAAATGAATGTAAAATAAGTAACATATTGACAATGACAATACAAGTACTGAGTTTTTCCACACACCAAATGAAAATAAGAAAAATAAGGAAAACAACATATTATCTGAGAACAAAATCATGTAAATCATGAGACCTTAATGAGTAGAAATTTAATAAGCATTGGTTACTAAAATGGATTAAAGCCATCACAATTCATTGTAAACAAATATGTTTGTCAACAAAACTTTTAAAATAATTAATTTGACAATAAAGAAAAAAAAATCATTGCACTGCAGCAGGGAATGAGTCCCCTCCATTGGATTTCCTGAACTATGGCAAAAAGTCCAGTAAGTGTTGAGAATGAAGTAAAATCACAACAGAAATAAAATTTGACTGCTCAAACCTATGCCAGATTGTAAGTGTTCTCTAGATATTCTCCTTCAAGTCTCGACAATTGTAGTTTGCACGGGCAATGTCAGTGCCAGATCAAGGGAGATGAAAAATATAAACAAGACATGAACTGCATTGTGTCCCCCTATTTTCTTTTTTTACTCTCAATTTGGTCCACCTAAATAAAGTGACAATCGTTACTGATATATAATTATTAACAAGGATTCTAGGATTAGGTTATACTGTGGGTTATACTTCTCTGTCAGCAATGATTACTAAGATTCACATAGTGTTTCCCAACAACTGTTTCTAACATATTCTGTCCAGCCAGGGATACTGGGGAAGAACCTAACTCATGACATGCTATAAGTATTTGCTTTTTTTAACAACCTTCCCAAAGGCCGTTACTGATTTTCAACAAATTCTGCAACCGCATAAAAGCCTTTTTCCATCCAATATAGTAGGGAAAAGAAGCACTTTAGCAGGGTATCAGTTTATCATCATTAAACCCGTCCCCTTCAGACACTTTCAAAGAAATTGATGAAACATACCAACAATGTCTGGATTTAAAGAGACCAGATTCGTGATACATATATCATATTTGTTCCCTGGTCTTTCAGGGAACTGTAATTTCCATTTTCATTTCGAGCAATGCTTCATTCTCCTCCCGCCACATCCCCCTGGACTCAAGGCCTTTTCCTAAAAAAAATTTTTCTTTAGTTATTCTTTTATTTTTAATTATTTTATTTTACTTTAAGTTATTTTCTTATTTTATTTTTCAAAATTTCTTTTTTTCTTTCCATTTTATTTTGTTATTTTTGTTTACTTTATATTTTGTTTATTTTATTTTTATTTTATTTATCATTATTATTATTTTTATTCATTTACTTAGTTTATGTAAAATTATTATTATTTTTTTTCCTTCTATTCTCAAAATTATTTTTATTATTATCATTATTATTGTTCTTTATATAAATCCCTGAGCTCTTACCTAGGGAAAGCCACAAGGAGAACAAGGAAAGCAAATGACGTCCACTGATCCAGCCTGACCTAACTATCAGCTGAGATAGCTCCCTTTGAGTTGCTGAAAGGCTTTGTAGGGGGAAAAAAACTCACACTTACTGACAAACTAAGTGATGCCCTCTTTGCTATTCCAGGAGAAGAGATGGACAACAATATCAAAGGTAAAGTAATACATCATACATAATGACTAGTTCATGACATAAATAAAAGGAAGAATGGATGCTGAATTATAAATTCTTTAAAAATAAAATTAAAATGTGGATGGAACTCTTCTCTCTCAAACAGAATTGTCCTGTAGCAAATCAACAACACATAAACAATCAACCAGTAGTCATAAAAGGACAAATTAGTCCGATAAGAAAATAAAATCAAATTGATTCCAAATCAATATAAATGCATATAAATTCAAATTGATTCCAAATCAAACACAAAGTCTAAATAATGTAGTATGTCTCTTATACGAAGTGGAAGAAACAAAGCTGCAGATGACCCACTGCCAAATAAGAGAAAATCTTATACGTCATGTGATACAAATAAGAAAAATAAGCATTCTGCAGATCTCTCTAATCAATGTAGTGATTATAGCACATATATGAATGACTTAGTTATGAGCACGCAAACGTTCAGAGCAATTGGTTAGAAAAAACTATTTTTTTTAGACAATTGAATGGTAAAATCATAGTGTAAATTAAGTGAAAAAAATCTATCATGAAATACGGCATTGAAGAGTAGGGTAATAAAATATGATAGAAAGCAAGCGAATGTTGGGTTTTCACTTCAAATGCTATAGGACACGCTAAAGTTCTTTATTCTTTGGTAAAATTTACTTCAACGCAAATCTAATGCACATGCTATGCATTTAAAAAATGTTTAACTTAACATACGTTTTCCTGTCAAACTTATGGCAAATCCCAGGTTATGAGGATATATAGTATCTTTATTCAAATAAGTTCCTATATTTCTTTTTAGTGTTCGACAAAGACCTGTCCCTTGTATGAGAGTTTTTAAAGGAGTGGAAAAAGCGCTGTCACGCTAAGGTTAACGACTTTGTTTTTCGAATCTTGATTTCCTGTCAAATTATAGTATGAAAGTGACATCAGACTGAGAACGCGGGAAACAGATTCTGCACTATTATTTTTCCTTTACTTAACAAGAAATATACTGAAAAAAAGAAACTTAATGCAGTGAGGCCATGTTTGATAAATTATTGAGCAACTGCAAATTTATTGTAGCTTCGAAGATACAGTCTGTTGAATGTGCCACCATCCAGTGAAAATTGTCATGATAGATTTCAACAGTCCTTGCTTGGCAATAGGTCATATATGCAGGAAATAAATGCAGACATGGTGAGAATCTCAAAGCATATATGTTGCGAATGAAATGAAACTTAATGACCATACATTTCAAAGGTATTTCACAGTGTTGGACCATACACTTGAAAGGTATTTCACAGTGTTGGAATGAGTGCATAAAATAGTAAACCAAAAAAATGGCAAAGATTAAAGGAATGGTTTGCATATCATATAAAATCCATTTTGAGCAAATAAATAAAGGTGACAACATTTATTTGATTTAAAAAAAAAAAAAAAGAATACTGTCAAATATCTGAGATTTGAAATTTGAGGAAGTTAAGATTGTTTTCCAATACCACCACGTACTGTAATTACTGTAGCAGCCATTCGCTATCCACATATAGACCATAGTTAGGAAAAACCTGTTTTACCATAGCCTCTTTTCTATGTCCTCTGTTAATTTCAAACTATTCTGACTAACAAAAATATGTGAAACTTTGAAGCAGTAGTGGCTATGAGCAAATAGTGAACAAAAAACAGATGACGTGATACTCTATGGATGAAGCCACAGCTATGTATGGATAGTGAAGAAGAAAATGGGGCACATACCTGTAGGGATAATTTCACATAAACTGGCCTAAAAATTGAAGTTTTTTTCCTAATACATATGTGTCAAGTACAATACAAATATACTACCACAAGATGATTTTTTTTTTTCAACATAACACCACAACTAATTCTGTAAAATAGTTTTTTTTTTTTTTTTGCTCTAGCTGAAACATCAATCAAATGCTTCATATAAAGACAGCGAATGGCAGCTAAGATATCTTGCATTAAACCGTTGAACACACATCAGAGATGTTTTTCGCTAAATGTTATAACGTCAACATTAACGACAGCACACAAGATCATTTTCCCAAAGAACTATGCCTCTCTCAACCAACAACATATAGACAATGGTGTAAGTTGTCCAAAACTACCTTAAGAACTCAATGAGCTCAGTGAACAACCCTCCAACTTGATTCCACAAACAATGAATATTGTAAGAAATGACAATAAATAGAACTAGATATATACCAAACCATCATGTATCCCATGTTTCTTTTTACCAGAGACAAACAGATTACATTTTCAAATTAAGAGGAAACAAACATGCTGTTCTTACAAATATTCTAGCCTGTGAACAATCAGCAGGCCAAGTCATTAACGTAACACAGACACTAAAAAAAAATCCTCACACCTGGACCTAGTGACAGGCTGACAGATTCATAACGATCACAACTTCAATTTCATTCATCTCTATGTCATTCTTCATTTACTTTTTCATATTTGACAAATGTTTAAACAGCAAAAATATGCTAATATTGAAGAATAAACTGAACAACAATTTTAATTGTTCTTAAGTGCCATCTCCAGCCAATCATCCTCTTCATCATCTGAGTTGTCGGAATCACTTCGCAGTAATTTAATATACCGCACTTTCTCCTTCTGTGGAATGCACTTTTGGATAAGAGAAAATAAGACCCACCAACCCCCTGTCAAGGCACTCGAGCCCCAGAAAAGAACAGAGGAGTCGTAGGTGTGATATATGAAGCCTGAGATAATACTCCCCGCAGAGAATCCAATACCAAAGTAGAAAGAAGAAAGAACTGAACGAAGACTGCGATCTAATGCAGCACCCACATTAAAATCTTCAAAACTGAGAATTGCAAACCAGAGAGCTGTGTGAGTGATGCCATGCGTCAGTTCAATAGGAAGGAAGGCCCATGGCTCTGGGATAAAAGCATAGTACAGCACTCGCAAACTTAACACAAACAGTGACAGCGATACCATCCAGGAGTGGCCCAATTTCTTCACCAGACGACCACTGAGGATAAGCATTGGAATCTCAGCAAATGCTCCAATCGACACACAAAGCCCCATTGGTGTTTCAGAACCACCCAAATCCTGGATGCGCCAAAACAGGAAGTTATGGTAGGCAGCATATACCATGCCTGTTATCAAGAGGGTTACTGCAAACAAGAATCCTCGTCCATCACAGCATATAAGACTCAAGCTCTTGCAAATTTTGGACATGTATTTGCCAGTGGTTGGTGGTGGTACAGGGTAGCAGCAGGCCACTACCAGCGCTGCTGCCATCAGAATAGCAAAGATGTAGAAATGCAACAGATAATGATGGATGTGAAAGGGAAGAAAACAAGGAGTATGATCAACTGTGAGAGTAACAATGATGGGAATCATAACAAAAGCTAAGGAGCCCCAAAACCTCTGCTGACCATACCTTTCTAGATCATCAATGCGATTGAGGAAATCAAACCAAGAGTCATCAGCCACTTTCTCTACAGGGGAAGCAAAAATCTCTCCTCCTACAACAATGGCTAGTATCACAAGAAAGAGCAGCAGCTTGTCATTTTGTAGAGTCCTTTGGATCGAATGCAGTTTGTCTTTCAGCTGTTGTGTCCAGTCACTTTTTTCATCAGCCACAGCAAGGTCAAGTTCAGCACTTTGTGACCTCTTTTTTCTCTGAAATAAAAGAATAAAATAAATGTTGATTAAATTGAGTAACAGTAAAACAGCATGGAGGACATTTTGTGAAAGAATGAAAATTACTCATTTCATTCAGATTCAGATCCCCATATCCAAATACATTCCATTCTGGGATACATACAGATAATTTTGTTTTACAAACTTAAGCCTATGACTTTGTGTGCTGGAGGGCTGGTCTGGATAAATTAATACACAGCTCTAAGAAAAACAAAAAATGCGGAAAGGAAATTACAAACAAGAACAGAGCAATTTACCTGGGCGTTTGAAGATTCCTCTGCTTTTTCTTTCACCAACTGATACAGCACTCCAACTTCTGCCTCTTTAAGTTTTAAACCTGAGTTCATGGTCTTCAAAAGTGTATATAGCTCATGGGTAGTCAGATTGCTTTGAAGAATGTCTTCTAGGGAAAAGCCTGTCTCTAGCAAAAGAGCCTCTCCTCTCTCATACAATTCATCTCTCACTTCCTTGTTACTAAGACTGTCAACCGACTCTCCTTTAGTGTTTGGCTTTTCAATGGATGGCTGTGTTGGTGAAATCTGAGCATGATTTGTTTCTGGAGGTATTACAGTAATGGGCTTCTGGCTGGTACCAACAGTCGTGGAGATAGTTGTCATGGTAGTTGTTGCTGTTGTGGTTGTCCTCCTTGCTGAAGCTTGTGTTGTTGGATTCATGTGAGAAGTTTGAGATGATGCCTGAGACCCATTTTTTGTTACTGCAGCCAGTGGCTGTGTGTTTGTTGTAGGTAAGAAAGTAGTTGAAGGTGGTGCATTAGTAACTGAAGAATCCACGGTTTCATTTAAGGTTGCAGGATTGCAATGCTCTGGCTTGGACAGCTGGGTGTAAAGTGCTGGAAATGACAGATATGTCACCATCATCATAAACAAAGAAAAAACCAGTATAAGCCTGTGTCTGTTGTAGGCTGCTGCACATCTTGACCACAGAGGGGCCCAAATGAGTCCTGTCAGGGTTTTAGCTGCAATGATTGCACCAGCCTCTAGCGCATTCAACCCAATGAGTCGAAAGAAAAGGGTGAGGAAAGGAAAAACAGCCGCTTTGCCTCCATGGAAGAACATGTAAAACAAATTTGTTGTGGAAGATGCCTTCGAAATGTTGATTGTTTCCATTTTGCCAGCCATGAGTAGTTGTTACAATGCTATCCAGTGATGCAAAAGAGTGACTTTCTTTTCTATTCCTGCCTAATTGCTGATGTTGCTCCAAATACTATAACAAGTTCATGATCAGTGATCTCACCTGCAAAAAGAAAAAATTCCATAAGACTATTGAGAGTGAGTACAGGTATTAAAGCACAAGGCTGCCAAAGTGTGGGCATACATATACATATATGTAATAATCGTTGTAATGTACTGAGCATTAGCAAAACTTCTAATTCACCAGCTTCTATGTTCTCGTGAAAAATATATTCAGGATTAAAGAAAAAGATAATAACAGTAAACCTTTATGCTGTATATTTCATCATTGTTCTTCAAAATTGAAAATCAACCTGCAATCTATATCTGAGAAATCAATTGTCTTAACAAATTCCACAAAACCTGTCTTACTAGTCTTAGTGAAAGTGCCTCCCATGTGTAGGTTTCATTACTACTTCTAGATCTATATCAATTCCGTGAAACAACTTTTACAAAAGCACATTTTTTATTGATTATTTGCATTTTGAAGGATGAGCATCTCTCAATGGAATGCACACTGGAGTAAATACGCTTCATTCTTTCTTTTTACAAACATGAAACAGTTTTCTTCATGGCAATAAGATACTCATGATGCCAGCCTACTTTGCGCTTTTCCTGCCTTGAACTGGGGTTAAGTATTCATGCATCCAATAAGAACAGATCTTATGATTTCCTAAAGATAGAAATACAGCAACTTATCTAATGCTTAGAATGCTTGACTTCCATTTGTATTTTACATGTATTGTACATTTTGTTGCTAATTCAACCTCATGGCATAAAACATTTATCACATTTTCAATTATATTCATTCAACAAAATCCTCATTCCTCCATTACCAGTAGACTGCTTTTATAGATTTCTAGATATCCAGGAACAAATGAAGCATTAGTTAGCAACAAATGAAGTACGGCGCGGGGGGG
>JBCEWB010587843.1:0-18204 GCA_039654565.1 Peronia peronii | reverse complement strand
CTCAGCAAAAATTAGCAACTTCTAAAAGCCGAGATAATCCTACTTTCTTTGGATTGAAAGGCTTAAGAAAAACAAACAAAAGATAAACACAGGCCCTAGTAATGGTGGCAAAGCAGGACTATTGCTGACAGCATAGGAAAACACATTCCATTTTTTATTGTGCATTTATACTGCAGTAGCTCTCAGAATGAGAACAAAGCATAAAATGAAAAAAAATTAATGCAAATTTGCCTAACTCATCGGAATAATATGGAAAATTATGTTCTTAGTACATGTATAAAAAGCGGAATGTTGGGTTGACAATAAAGGAAGATCCAGCATATTGCGGGAGGGTGGGCAAGTCTATTTCTATGATAGATCTATTTCATCTGAATTCTTTCTATGCTAACTTGCTCAAACTTGAGTCACAGAATCAAAGAGCTACACTGCCATCTAGTTCTCCTACTCATCAGAGATATTTAGCTATATGACAAAGAGAAAGGAAACCATGCCTGAGAATTCTCCTACTTCTTCAGATTGCCTGAGAGACATGCCTGTTTAGTCAAAGTGATGAAGGGTACACAAACACATTATAATATATATATCCAGACTATTTCAGATCTCTGCAGTACATTCTAGGGTCCAGAAGCAGATATAAGTACAAGCCCACAGATATTTAGATCTAGACGAATAGTCTCCTGCATTTGTTTCGTGGTGCAGTCCCAGCTTATCTCCATAACAGACATGGATCCAGTGGCAGATCCAGCACACATGGTTACTGCACTACTGACTACCCCTAATTACTGTCAATTAAAGGTATATAGCCATAGATCTATCTGTGTTAAAAAGATCTAATGTAGCCTATCCATAATTATAGTTACATAACTGCCAGAGGGGCTCTGCTGCTCCCCTACGACCCTTGCAAATGACGCACCCCAAGGTCATGAGCTAATACATGCAAGCCATTACGTCATGTGTGAGCCAATAATTATGTGACTAGACCTCCATTCACGATCGGAACCATACCCCTAGGTAACTGGAAGGCAGTAGCTCTGGTCTACTCGATATGTGCCATTTTCCACTTCAGTTGAAAGTGTTGGACTTCCATACAAGTACAAGGGACCACACTACGCCTATGGACATGGTACGTGCCGTGTCTCCACGTTCGGGTATTATTCAATTTGACATCGTGCACATTTTGCACGGTGAACTGAAACGGCTCAAACATGCTGATTTCTCTGTGACAAATGAAACTACACATTATATGAATTAGTCTACCCTTGCCTCACGATGGGTCAAGGCCTGGCTCTACTGGAGGTTGCCATCTTAAACCATGCCTACAGCATAGAAGACAAAATATTCATTTGTTGAAAGATCCAATCCATGTATTAATGTGTGAGAAACATGTGATAAATTCACTTTGTTACAGCACCATTGTTTTTAATGAATGTTTTCTCTTTGTTGCCATTATATAGAAAAATATACGTATTTTATACAGTATAAGCGGTAAAGGGAAATAATTCTAGGATTTCGATGCTGTAAAGGGGAATAATGCTGTCGTCTTTTTTTGTGATCATGCTACTGTACAGCCAACCTGGGTAACACAAACTTTTGGTGAAGTTGAATTGCTTATAGTGATGAGTGAGACTCCTGACGATGAACGAGAAAATTGCAAAGACAGTGCTGTAAACGATGTTTTCATCGCTGTTCATGCGGGTGAGGAAATATACGTGAAAATTTTGGATTTGCATGACATAGAGAAGAGGATTAGAGGACTGAAGGGTCAGTGCAGTTGGGGATGTTCGCGTTATTTAGTGTCCACATCATGTCAAATTGCACCAATATGAACCAAGATTGGCCGATTTTGTTCGCTTTGCGTCACCCATTT
Source organism: Peronia peronii (assembly GCA_039654565.1). Taxonomy (NCBI): domain Eukaryota; kingdom Metazoa; phylum Mollusca; class Gastropoda; order Systellommatophora; family Onchidiidae; genus Peronia; species Peronia peronii. Next base: position 16,337 of record JBCEWB010587843.1, on the reverse strand, counting down.
TATTCTGGAGCAACTGAAATGGGCTGATCTTCGTTCAGATTGGTGCAATTTGACATGATGTGCATACCAATTTAAAGTAGCAGGAACACCTCCCAAACGTACTGACCCAGCAGCCCCAGATCTAGATCTAGATCTCGATCTAAAATCTAGATCTAATAATTTAGATAGCTCTAGATCTAGTAGAATCTTGGCCATGAACTTAGATTCTGTTTAATTGTCAAATTATAGTCCACTCTAGAATTTTAGATTGTCTAGATCCAATCCAAGCCAGTTTTGAGATTATGTTTGGAGTATGTGGATCTAGATCTAGATCAAAATAGTGCATTTACCACTTCACTGCTAACAGTCCAAAAAGTGGTCTCTCATCTTTGAGAAAACATACTGGGTACCTCATGGTCACCTCACCGCCGACCACCTCCTTCCCTCCCTTTGATCTGATGTTCCGACTACTGACTGGCATTTGGCATATTAAAATATGCAGACACTTTCGATATTTGCCACAAGCTCATGATTGGCAGATGATTTAGCAGCAAGAGTTCAAGTCAGACGGTCTGTTTACCAGATCTGAATAACAGTCAACGCTTCTGAGTTCTTGGAAAGTAAAGGACTGGTGCGGGTTGGCTTGCATACAGTGGGTGATACTGAGTGTGTGTAAGGGTTAGCGTAGCAGTGGACAAGACAGACCATATCATCCCCAACGCTTAACACAGGACTGCAAAATTGGTGTAGTAGTGAAGTGGTTAACTAGACTGCTTGAATTTACTGACAAAGTGGCACCCGCGAGAAGTCAACTCGATAGTAAATTCTCTGTTAAAGTCAACCTGTTCCGGCGGATCCATTTTTTTTTCCAGTATATTCATTAATCTTGTTTTTGATAATGTCAACATCTTCAGAGGTGATATCACTTCAAGTCAGCTCCAAATGACCCACACTGACTTACTACAGCTGTAAATTGTGAGGATGAAGAAAAGAAAGTCAGACAGAAAGATCGAAAGATGCCTCATTACAACACTTTATAGTCTGTGGGCCTATCGCTGTATAAGATGCTTGGCTCTCTTCACCTATCTCGAGTTGGTGGGGATACACAAAACACACACCCACACAGCAGTTTCCACGTTTGGCTCTCCTCACCCTTCTCATGTGCATTGGCGAGCCCGCAGACACACACCCAGACCACTGACCATCTTGATACACACACACACATGCTACTCCCAAGTCTGAGTGGCATACAGATGCACACTTAGTCTTCTTTGTTTGTCCTGTATTGGTATGGATACACAAACACCTACCCACATTTGACTCTCTTCACCACATTGTTCACACACATACACAAAGACAGTGCAGACCTCTGATTTCAATTACATTTTTTGATCACGTTCATTCCTACTCCTACATTCTGTGCTCGCCGTGACTAGATCTAGTCAACCTTTTACATATGTACTTGACTCCATGATCAGAATGTCTGAGAAAAAATAGAACATTCTCTATCTGAATACAAAGTAGAAACTTCTTAAAGATGTTGACTCAAGGTAAACTACTACAACTACTAGCTTTGAGTTAAAGGGAGAATCTCTACTTGAGTTTTTTTTTTTAAATAGGGATGAAGGCCTAAGGGCAATAAATTTTATACAACTTATAACACATACAATGTATTTTGAGCCGCCATGTCTACCAGAGATTCTGTCTCTTGAAATCGGATAATGTCAACTTTGCCTATAGTCAACACTTTTCCTCAGTCCCAAGAGGTTGACTTTAAGCGGATTCCACCGTATATGCTTAAATTAGCATGATTTTGTTTGCAAAGACCCACTTAGGCCCATATCATAGGGGATGTATTCTCTAACATGGCCAAAAATTATTTTTATTTTTTTTTTTTTTACAGGAGCTGGGAACCACTCAAAATCAAATGAACATGTGTATAAGGCTGTATGTAAAATGGCCTGCCAACAGGTGAATGAATGTTTCAACAGATATCTCTTTCATTATATTTAAAATGTACCCCTTTTAAATTCTTTAGAATTTAGAATTTAATCCCTTATCAGGAAAAAAGGATCAAAATTTTGTTCCAATGTACTCCAAATGCTCTGATATTTTATACAGAATGCTCATCTCCTGTGACATTCACTCAGTACACTGTACTGGTCACACTGAATTCCATTTTTAGCCATGACCATTTGCTCATAACTTAAAGGTCATGGGGATCTGTAACATCGCCCAATAAGTTTGACACAAGTATCTAAATAGTTCTCTATTTCTCAGAATGAATATACTGTGCTATACATTTATCATAAAACAGTCTTAGCAGATCATGTTCACATCTTGACTTTTGAATGTGCAGATTCTGTGCTGCTGGACTGTGTTTTCACATGTCTTTATATCTTTTCTTCATAACATTATATACATTTATATGCATATTAGAGAGATACTTCCTCACCCAACATCTATTAATTTTTTTCTTTATGAATCTGGCTACATGATCTGATGAAAAAAGATTTTTCAGTCATCCAGAAAATCTCTCAAATTTTTATTTATAGTATACTCACTGCCATGAACTGCTGCTATCTCCACAGGCAATGGCACTGTTACAGACAAGAAGATCAGCATTGGAGGCAGTGACAGCAGCTGTTGTAGCTCTAGAGGTGATGATCTTTTTATCAATTTAAACAGAATTGCAAATTAGTTGGCTGTATACAGCAAGAAAACAGCTGTTTTCTTTTTTTTTTTCTTTTTTATTTTATGGCCTGGTCGCTGAAAAAAAAAAAAAAACAGCTGTGGAATATGTTAGAAATAAGGTTTCAAAGGTTGAGGGAAAAAAACAAACAAACAAGGAAATGAATTCAACAATATGCACGGGAAAATAAGAACTAGAATTACCTAGTAACTATTTCACAATTTACACCATCCCCCTGTACAGGCAAATTGATTCATTGAGAAATACTGGAGGGACATGATGAGTAAAGTCAGAAAATAGCTTCTAAACAGGACTGATTGCAGACTCTTTCCATCACTTTCTTTCATTTACTAAGAACTGGGTGTTGTTCATAAATTAGAACCAGCAATTAAATGTCCTGTGAGATTGTAATTTTTTTTTTCTTCTTCCTGTTGTTGTGCTTTTGTTTTGCTTTTTTATTTCAGAGGGATGGAGAGAGGACTTTAATTTATATTGACTTCCTTATTTTATACTTCATACCATCTGATATTTCTGTGTGATCCAATCAGGACGATACCTGTACCAATGCTGGCAAAGGCTCCAATCTGACCATGCAAGGCACAGTGGAATGTGACGCCAGTGCTATGGATGGGAACTCTTTGTTATTTGGGGCTGTTGGGGCTCTGTCAGGTGAAGCATGGAATAACTTAGCTTTGTATTTAACTTTTTCTTCTCATAAAAAGGATTTGTTGGTAATGATGAGATAAGATAAACTTCATTTGTTTTTTTTAAAGGAAATTCCTTTCATACTCGATGAGACACAGTATACATGTAACATACATTCATAGTCACAAGCTTAACCCTACAAGTGCGCAGCACATATATATACAACAGGTGAAATGCTCTTTATAGTGCGAATCATGTATTTATACGGTCTGGCCTTTCCATGCTATGTCTGTCGCATCACTGTGATATTTCTCAGCTTGTCGATAAAAAAATTAGCTTTTATCGGACCCAGATTTGTCAAAATGTCACATAGTAGGTATGGCTGCATCTAAGTACAAGATCTTTCAGTAGTCAATGATTTTTGTCTTGGAATATGATTGTGAGAAAGCCCACAGATAGAGCCAGATCCCGGCAATAGGTAACAGAAAGACAGAAGAAGAGAAATCAAAGGCTATATGGCCCACTCAAGTCCTCTCATATGGTCTGAAACTACAATCAAAAGAAACGATCATGTGGGAGGAGAGTATCAAATATATGTAGTCTCTTTGTTTACACCATACTGAATAAGAACGCAGACATTCCTGTCCACTCAGCAAGTTTCGCATTGACCAGCAATTAAGCTGTTGAGAGTACAAGTGAGCTATAATTGCTATGAATGAAAGCTGAAGTATCCTATGTATCTGTAAGTATCAGATAGCTGTCTTGTGCTCTCACTCTATGCGGACGTTAGACCACATATATGTATTTCTTTGTAGTCACTGCTGCCCCATCATCATCGCCAGTCTGATCTTATAAGAATAATCAAAGTCCACGTGGTCAGAGGGATGATAGCTTGCAGTGTGCGCTAAGATTCTATAAGATGAACGTAAATACACCCTTATGCGAAGTGGTTTAGTCCAGGCAGTTACATTAGGTTATGGACAAATCTATAATGGAAATAGCCTGTGTGATGAGAGATGATAAATTTGACATCCATATAGAATTCACATGTCTGTGAATACAACCCCTTCTCCTACCATCAACTCTTTTCAAATAATATGTGTGAAGAAAGGGTGGAGTTATGGGAGGGATTAGAGGAAGCTATTGGTCACTCCGAAGCCAAGGCGAAGTCTCTATAGTCAAAACAAACACCATGAGGCTAAGTACTGGCGCCAACGATGCAGATCGACAAGCCTGGCAAGGCACGCCACAGGGCGTTGAAGCCCTTAGAGTTAAAGACTTACTCATTGTGAATATTATCAGAATAATGAAAACTAGAAAAACTACAGCAACTTAAGCATATTGCCAGCATGACACATGAATTTCTATCACACTCTAGGTGATTTCTTACATACAACAAATATCCTCTTCTTTTGGAATATCTGATTATAAAATGGATTCTTAGAATCATCGCAGATTATGTTAAGTTTTGATATATAGATCTGATATTAATGAGACAGTGTATCTATGATTTAGAGCTGAGATACTGAAATAATGAGTTGGAAGGGTCACAGATTGGAATATTATGAACCTTAGCTTATTATATTGGCCCTCTGAGCCAAATCTAGAATGCACCCTTGATATTTTGTATTATGGATTATGTCAAGAGAACTAACTGCATGATAAGCAGTGAATGGATAGTCTGTTGTAGCAGAGATAAGAAAAGAAAGAGATATTGAGTAAATCACTGAATTGAGGCAGCAGTATTCCCCCTGAATTCTTTTGTTTTGTGTAGAAATGAGATAAAAATAAAACAATGAATACTTTTTTGAAGAAAATGGTTCAGCTTTATCGAGAACAGATTTGACACTTCAATTTTCAGGTGTAGCAAATCCAGTGGTTGTAGCCAGCAGGCTTGTTGAGGAACAAAAATTGGGTCCGTTGTCTTTTGGCCGAATAAGACCCAGGTGAGAAGTTTGTCAGACGTTGGTAAGAAGTGGATCACACTTCAAACAAATGCGTATGATGTGAAAATCAGAAATAATGTGACATGCAAATGAGAAATGTACAAGATGTACAGAAGGAACAAGTTTGGTATAAGTTTGGGCGAATACATGGCAAACAAGAGTGATTGTGAGGATTGTTTACAGCATTTTGGATATCATTGGAAAAATATCTTCACTTTCCAACAAAGCTCTTGGTGTCAGTTATGAAAAATAGGGAGCATGATAAGATTATAAAAGAAGACAGAATATTAATCGTTGATAAAAAAACAAGTACATGTTTTACTTAGTTATATTGCAGGTACATGCACAATTATAAATCCTTATTTGTGTTGTGTTTCAGTATTTTAGTAGGCAAGGGGGCTCAGGCTTTTTGTGCTGAACGTGAGATTGGAATCAATGATAACTTGATATCAGGTAATTTTGGATTTTTCTCAAATCTGGGATTTTTGTTTCTGATTTAATTTAATTTATATTTTGTAGCAGTTGAGAAAACACAAGAAAAATCTTTAGAAAATAAATTTTGTAATATTAGTTATGATCTAACAAACATTTTTTTGTAAATAAATACATTAATAAAAAAGGTTGAAAAAATTATTTAACAAATTGCAAATTTTTCAGTGCTTAAAAGCAAAAATAGAAATTGCTGATGATCTAGAATTTTGCCTGATTACCTATTCTTACAAGATAGAATAAATGATATTAATTTTGCATATTTATGATTCATTTATCTGGGAAAAAAGGATATTATAGCTTATTTGTTTTCTTTCAGAGTCAGCATTTAAAACATACAATCGCTACAAGAGAAAGTGTCAAAATGCTGATGTTGAAGCAAGTTCTCAAAAGAAGCAAAAGCTGGAAGCACCAGAAACAAGTATCACACCTGACAATCATCAGGTAGAAGTTTGGTAATTCTGTAATTAACATCATTTTTTTTTTTATCTGAAAGGGTCATCTATATTTTCGGGTAAATGTCATTTCCTAGTTTTTAAGGTAGGCTATTACTATATTATGTGACTGATCCCTGCAGTCACTGGAGCAGTTTGTTTTTACACAGCTTGAGATAAGGTCATATTGATATGAATGAAGAATTTCATTTCCACTTTGTTTTTTCACAGCTTGAGATAAGGTCATGTTGATATGAATAAAGAATTTCATTTCCACATATTGTTTCTGCTCTATGAGAGTGGCATAAGTCAGATATATGCCAAAATGTAGCTGATGTTGCATGGCATCCCTGAGCATGAGAGCTAACAGATAATGCTGTTGAAAAGAGAAATGGTTCGATAGACTTGTATATCAATTCAGTGAAAGCTTATGGCATAACATATAAATAGTTTTTTCTCAATATCATAAATGACCTGTGCCATTATTAAGAGCAGTGTGACATTGTCAACATATGTACATAATCAGTCATTAGGATGGCGAAAAGTTTATAATGATATCTGCTAAAGTGCTATGCTTAGGTGTTTTTTATTTTGTTTAGGTTTTTTTTGTCCAATTCACAGGCCAATGGACTGTTCCAGGCAAACGGTGACTGGGTACAAGATACTGTGGGGGCAGTTTGTGTGGATTACGAGGGGAATGTGGCTGCAGCCACATCAAGTGGAGGAATTTGGTTGAAACACTCAGGACGGCTGGGACCTGTGAGTATCCATATTTGGCTGACCAGGTTTGAATTCACATCTCATAGTTGTTAAATGGTCAAAGGAAATCCCTGATACTTGTTGTACACATATCAATATTCTATATATCAACATCTGGATAGCCACATGTTGAATACACAGCATAGGCTACAATTTATGGATGTCTTGATGAAGTTTTTGATAGAAAAAAATCTCTGGTCCATACAATATGACAACTACTTCTGATGTAATGAATAGAGATATAAATATGTTTTCAGCTGTAATTATGAAGTTTGGACAGGATCATTTGACATTCTTTTAGAGTGTTAGAACAGCCTCTTCAATGTGGCTTTTTTGTTTGTGAAATGAAAGTACTAATGAAAATACAAATTATGTTTGATGTGATTGTCATGGTTTATGTTATCAGACAGCCATGTATGGTGCTGGTTGTTGGGCTCAGAATCAGGGATCCATATCCGATGCTAAACTGGGGATAGCTGCTGTCACATCTGGTAAAGTTACACAGGTTTTTGTTGTTGTTGTGTTTTTTCACTGTGCCTGCAGTATCTTGTGATGCACTTGATTAACTTTAAACTCTTCTGTATTGTTTGTATAGCGTTAGAATCGATGATCTTTGCTCACAGTCAGTCATATTACTAATGAGAGTTTATGTAATGGTTGCAAAAACATCTTCAGGAGTGGAACATTCTAGTTGGTTTATCAAAAGACTATGTGATTTTATAATGGTTGTGAAAATTAATTCTCTCAGTTTCTATGCAACACAGGCCATTAATGTCAGTAAGTGTAACTGCTGATAAACTTGGTTATGAAAGATAAACTGAGAAAACAACTAGGTCAGTTTGATAGAATTGTGACAACGTCTTACCCTGTCATTACATTATACTGTTAGATATCAGGATTCTGTTGTCACATTTGGCTCTACAAATACAGGTTGTGGTGAACATCTAATCCCCACGGTGCTGGCAAAAACTTGCTGTGATGCTATGCGGTGCAGCACCGACTGTAGTAGTGCTCTGGCCAACTCTTTCAAGAAAGATTTCCTGGGTATGTGAAAACACACTATGCTTATATCTCAATTCTCACATCAAGAAACAGATAAATGTAGTGAAGAGTTCCACTTTGGTTTGATCAATAAGAAATCTTTAATAGACCACTGCCACCGTAGTCATCAAAGAGTCATGTATAGAGCATTATTTATTCATTTCATTCATTCATATGCAGCTCTGCTTTGGCCATCTGCTTTAAGGAAGATTTCCTTTATATATGAAACTACATAACTCACAGATTTCATGTCAAACATCAAGAAATAGAGAAAAAATGTAGTGAAGAATTCCATTTTGGTTAGGTCAATAAGAAGCTTTTAAAAAGCTAAGACTTTGACAAATAGAGCAAATATTTATTCATAGTCATGAGAGATTTGTTGTAGTGCTGTAGTTGTAGGCCAGTCCTTGTCATTTTTCCATCCATGAAGGAGTCAATGTTTCTTGGGCTTTACTGGAGCCATGTAACAGTTACATTCATCCCAGCCATTTTGAAGAGTGTCTTTTCATAACATTCGTAGTTGTTCCGTGGTCTTGTGTATTCATCTAAAACAGATATATGAAGAGTGTAAGTTTGCTTTTTATTTCAAAACAGAATCACAATTTCTGGCTTCAACATCAGAAAAGTACGGAGCAGTTCTGATGCTTAAGACAAGTGCAGCTGGAACCACAAAAGAAGGTATGTTAATTATATGATCTTACTGTTAATGTTTTTTATCTTTATGCTTGTTGAGAGCAATAATAAATTGTCAACATTTACCTACTCAAAATAAATGTGAAGATGCTTTGATAGTGGGCTTAGATGAGACTGATAGTAATTGTTCTGGTCAGCAAGAGGAGATTATCTTCCAAATCTCCTGTAAAATGAACATAACGAATTATTGTAGAACACTGTAATTTTTAGTAACGATAAAAATTATAGGAAAGAGGAAATATGTTTAAATTGCATCAGTTGTCTTTCATAATGCAATCTTTGATACAGTGTTTATATATCTTTTCTCTTGTCCAGCTGAGATATTCTGGATTCATTCAACAGCCAGCATGTGCCTGGCTTACATGGCAGGAAACAAGAAGGCTCCCATGGCAAGTCTACGTAATTCATTTTTGTAATCTTACTGGTAATGCTGCAAACTTATGTACAGCATCTAACACTGTACAGTTAGATTCAGCAAGGTATTCATGATATATCTCAGATTCTTGATGAAGGCAGTATTGAGATATTATCATTGGTATCTTGACATCTCTGTCGAGAAACATTTGAATATAAGTATTTCTTGTTTGATTACATGGGTCAAATGCATCAGCGGAGATTTATTTTCATTGCAGTTTCAGTAACAAATTCCTGATATGCAATAAATAACTAAGGGGATATCATGGCTGAGAGGTTAGGCATCTGCCTCTCATGTGAAAAGTGTTGAGGTTCAAATCCTGCCAGGTGGGAAGGATTAGAATTGCCTGCCTTTTTTTTTTTTCAGTGGCTCAAATGTCCTCTGGTATCTTGGGCAGACAAGCCCAGCCTCTAGCCTTCTTAGACAAAGGCAAATATACTTCAGAGGTCCTTTGTGTGTTTTATGTTATTTTAAAAAACCCTTGGCAGTTAAAAATCAGATGAGGAGTAAGTGAAGATACTGCTGTCAAGACCAAATTTCCAAATTACAAATTTCTACTCATAAAAATTGTTTTCAACAAAACTGGGCACACACTTAAAGCTTAGATAATCCGACATTCTTAAGACTTCTTTTGGTCCACCCTGTATCTTATGACAGTGCTGTTATTTCATTTTAAAAGTACTTCAGATCTTATAGAATTAAGTGATATATTCTTCTTTTCTACAGGTCACCATGTCCCGGCTAGAAGATCCGGCAGCCCCTGGACAATCATACACAATGAGCAGCAAAGTGGTGGTGTTATGAGCAGAACCACCACATGATGTAGTCAACGAACAAGTCTGGCCAGGATATTCACAATTTGAGTGAAATATTTTACAGGCATTCTGTTGCTTCTTTGTGATCTATATTTATTACGCATTGCACCTTATTTTAGTCACAAGCTGTTTGTTTGAATTTATTTTGTTGTTGTTGTTATTTTTGTTTCTTACCATAAAAAGTAAACTGCTTAAATTGTTATCATTCAGCAAGGTCATAAAGCTTTATTTTGATTTGGTGCTTAGAAAAAAAAAGTATTTTTATTTTTATATTTATATTTTTATTCACATGTAACTCAGGCAGGTAGCTTGTTTCACTCCTATATTTTGACAAGGTTTATAACCCTATGATTTAATGTGTTTACTTCATTCCATGACTTCTATTTAGTGAAATTCCATGTTTGTTGCCAGGTTAGAATCTCAAAACAAAAGTATATAGATCTCAGGTAAATGTATAGTGAATTTATGGAATTGTTACAGTGAATTTATGGAATTGTTACCTCAAGAGATTAGTGTTTAAATATGCCAGTTTTTGAAAAACTTAAGATAGCAAAACATTGGGACAATGTGTCATCATGCTCATTCCACAATCGCCTAAACCATTTTTTTTTTTTTTTTTTGTTGAGGTTTGAGTTATTACACCGATTATAATCACCACTGCACAGTAAGCTAATTTGAGCGTCATTAGTTTGTTTTGTTAATCATTTCAACATACAGTATAACGTACATCCAAAAAGGGATCTCTCACGTTTGGAAAGATGTACATGGTACATCCATAGTCAGCTACCAGAAATCACCTCCTTTACCCCTTTGATCCGTTGTTTCAACCACTGACATTCGTTTCACATCCTACACAGAATCTTTTGACGGACGCCACAAGTTGACGATTGGTAGATGGCCTAGTGATTAGAGCCCAAACCAGGCCTAATGATCTGCTTGTTCATGTAACAATTACTCGTCTTGGTAAAAGTCAACGCTTGTGATTTCCTATGGGGAAGTAGAGAATGGGTGTCAATTGGTTCACTCACAGTGGGCAGGACTGAATGTGAATGGGGATTATTGCTGATGCTTAGCATAGGACTGCAAAATTGGTAGAGTAGTGAGGCGGTTAGTTTAGTGCTGCTCTTTTGGCCCAGGCCCACTCCTGCCTAAATCTTAGTTTTGCCTTTTGGGCACAAAAGACTTTTTTTTTTTTTTTAGTCCATTTTCTCAAAACAACTGAAATTGACTTAAGCCATTGTGGAATGACATTGACAATGTATCTTACAATACATCCATGCCTCATCTACCATTTTGCATGATCTCATTGTAAGCCTAAATACAGTGCAGCTCAGTGATGTCAACTCTTTGGGGACAAGTGTGTTGTTGTTCTCGTATGTCAAATCAAATATATTATTGTGATCAAAATTCAGAGAAATGACATTGCTACTTACTTCATAGGCTTTATTTACCTCTATTGAATGTATCTCAGCATCTGCCAAAATAGCTGTCTGCAGGTGGCTGTAGGGCATAAATGGAACATAACATATGAAAAATCCAGACTTGTTTTAACCAATCACATAACTGCTGTTGTCCTATTTGTCTCTCTCATCCAAAAGTCAAATGAATTCTTCCTCCAGGTATCCAGTTATCAACAAGTTTCCTGGCTCGTATGTTGCCATCACATCACCTCACTTCAAACCTTTTGACATGTAAGGTCTTTGAAGTTCTAGTAACCAATGTTTCTCCCTTATTATGTGTTGTTCTATGAAGACTAGTTTATTTTCAAAATTTTTTGAAAAGGCTAAAATGGGTGTTCAGAATAATACTATTATAGTAAGAAGAATTTCTTATACATAGCAGCTTATAGAAATTTTGTGACTGAACTAAATAATTTTGTTTTCAGTACCTCATTATAGTATATGTGAGGCAGGCTGAGAAAAAAGGGCTCATGGTGAAAATTTTCAACTTTGAGTTAGTGCTATTTTCAGTTTTAGCAGCCATTTCAGAATACAAAACAGTTTAAATTTTTCAAATATCTCAATTTTGGATGAAGTTATGCTCGTTTGAAGAAAGCCATTCTGCAAAAGTAAAAACCGAGAAAAACGCATTTATAGTCTAGACTTTTATTAAACATCATTTCTCACCACAACAGACTGCAAAAAGAGTCAGGGCATCATCAGTGACTGAACTGTCGAATCTTATGATGCCCAAATGAAGGAAATGAACTTTATCATGCTAAAAACATATGAACAGGTCATTAAACAGACAAAGTGTATGGATTTTGGTCTCAGTATATCTAGATCTAGTAGACGGGGCAGTGACGATTGAGTCCTCATTGTCGCTGAATTCTTTGTCCATAACAATTGTTGGACAGATTTTCATTGTATATCATCAGATTAGTCCTGAATAATATCCATTAAGGCCTTTTCTGCGTGTAAATCCGATATGTCAAGGCCACGAAGGAATGTAAAGGTTGAAGCGTCACTCGACTGTGACAAGGAGGCCGTTATTTTTTTTTCTCTTAGTGACAGATGATGATCAGATGTTGGCCATATAGATAGTCTCATGACACGATTACAAGCAATATTATGTGAAGGAAATGAAGGCGTTCAGTGTCAGAAGTTTATTAATTCAAACAGCGTACTTATGTCTGTGTCCGAAAGTAAAGCATAGGGAGCTTTTGAAGCTACAAGGTGAAGTCAGTACAACGTGGTACTGTTTACAAACTTTTCTATCTCTTTTCACTCAAATGTCGTGCTTTGTATTCATACGCACTTGGCACCAGGAGAAAGAGTGGAAAAAGACGAAAACAACAGTATGTGGCAAACTAGGGTTCTATTACTGTAATGTTTGCAGAAAAGCTCCACAAAGTACCGTGTTAGAATGGTTGATTTCTGAGGACTTTTTGCAAACACACAACATGATAGGATCAGAAAATAAAACGTTTTAAAATATTTAGGATGCCTAGATTATTATATCCTTTTAACACAAGGTGTAGAAATAGTTTAAGACTGCTTTGGAGACAAGAATTCAATTTTGACCTGAGGTCATATTTTTACACTTTTTGCCCTATATCTCGAAAATTGTCCCAGTGACATGAGCCCCTTTTTCTCAGGCTGTCTCACATGTGTATTTATATGCATGTGTGTGCATTTCTAGTTAATTGCCTACAACCTCAGGTGTTTCAGTGGAAGAAATTCTAAATTAAACATTTTTCATGGCATGTGAAATGATTGAAGTCCTTACTATTTCTCAGTGTTTGTGCCCCTTGCATGACATTCCATAACAGAATAGACAAGCAAGCTTTACACCATTTTATCATTCAACCTCAGACTGAACCAAACCTTATTTAAAGCAAACTAGTCAGTCAGTACGCCAGTCCTATGCCAGGGCTTCACGCATGAACTATTACACTCCTGATTTCATAGCTGAATATGTGTACTGTATGTGTATCAAACTATGTACATCTATTTCATGTGTGTGGTGCTGACAATATTATATTGTTTTTGCGATTGGTAAGTTCATCTGTTTGGTTTATTTAAAGTAAACATGCTTGTCCATCATTACATTTCACTCACTTACTGAGTTAATTTGAAAGGTTACAAATTCTTTTATTCTTTTTTTTTAATGATAAGAAAATGTAATAAATACATGTATTAAAGTGTTTGCAAGTTCAAAGATTTCAATCATTTTAGACTACAAGGAAAGAAAACTGACTTTGCCCCAGGTGAAAACAATTAATAGTAATCAGAGGAGAATTGTTCAAACAGGTTGATTATACATATGAGTTGAAATGTTCGTTTTATTTGCTCCTGAACTAAATGTCCAAGGACATTTCCATCCACTTTCAAAGGATGATAGAACAAAATTGAGGTCCTATATATATATATACATAAATGTCCAGTCCCTCTCTTATTTAACTTCTGTGAAGTTGATGATAGCTCCTTTTTGAGCTCTTTTAAATTGTTGTGAAGTTTTTCAATCTGATGGCAGTATTATCAATTGGTTTTGCAACTTCCATGAAGTCATTGTTCTCTAATTGTTTGGTTGCTTTGATTGTTATTACAATGCCATATCATTATCAAAGAGTGTTCCAGTATCAACATAGAGATACTATACATATTGTGGTTTTATTTTGTAGCTGTATTGTTGACCAGCTCCTGTTACCAAATTATTAAGTTTTAGAAGCTATTTATGTGATTGTGCCAAACAGGACATTAAATAAATGGTGAAATTATTCGGCGTTCATTTTTACGTTCAACTTCGTCGTTTGTCTGCTGATATCTCTCAAAATGCCAGGTACTCTACATGTCATGTAAGACTATACATAATTTGGTGTACTTACATGCAGAGTTGAGGATGTAACTCTTGGTGCCATCTAGCACCTGTCATTTTACTCCTTCTCCATCACTGTAGGACTTTCTTCTCGCCGGTGCTGAATAGTTTTTAAGTGAAGAAGATGCCTGCAAATCAACCCATCTTTAGGCCAGGCAGCACTCCAGTGGCTCAGAGGATTAACACAGCCATGGCGACCCCTAGGCTGTCAGTTTTACATCAGTTGTCCTTGTTCTAGTCTCTGGCTCAAGAACTCTCATCAGAGGCACAGGGACAGTAACCCAGGCTGGGGCACAGTTGCTGGATGCCCAAGAATGATCATCTTTGCATATCGAAACTGTCCAGCACATCTTCGCACTTCATGGGTTTGACAGCAGAGTTGTCCTTCTGGAAGAACAGCCTGACAAAGCTAATGAGCTAACTATAGGATGAATACAATAGCATGATAGGACAAAGACAGAAATACTTATATTCTTACAGATTGGTTTGTAAATACAGTGGAACCTGTGAGAAGTCAACTTGCTTAAAGTAAATTTTTGGTAAAAGTCAACGTGTTCCAGCAGTCCCATTTTATTCCTTTACATTTCATTAATCTTGTTTCTGATAATGTCAACACCTTCAGGGGTGATTTCACTTAAAGTCAACTCCAAATGACCCACGGTGGCCTGCGCAGCTGTAAATTATGAGGACAAAGAACAAAAAAGTCAGACACAGAGATTGCCTTATTGCTACACATTATAGTCTTTGGACCTGTCGCTGTATGAGAAGATACTTGGCTCTCTTCACCTGTCTTGCATTGGTGAGATACACAAACACACACTCACACAGCAGCTCCACATTCAGCTCTCCTTGCCCTTCTCGCGTACATTGGCGAGTCTGCGGACACACACCCAGACCACTGATTGCCTTGATACACACACACTACTCCAAGTCTGAGTGGCACAGTTCCACGCTTGACCTTCTTTGTTTGCCTCACATTGGTGGGGATACACGAACACGTACCTACACTCAGCTCTCTTCGCCCAATTTGTTGGCACACACATACACACACACAAAGACAATGCAGACAGGCATTGCTCCTGATTTCAGTCACATCTTTAGACCACACTCATTCCTATGCTTATATTCTGCGCTCGCTGTGACTAGATATAGTCAACCTTTTAAATATACTTAACCCCGTGATCAGAATGTCTGAGAAAAAGTGCAACGTTCTCAATCTAGATACAAAGTTGAAACTTATTAAAGATGTTGACTCAAGGCAAAATACTACTAGTACTAGCTTAGAGTTAAAGGGCGCAGCTCTGCTTGAGGTTTTTTTTTTCATTACGGATAGCCCAATGAATTTGAGACAACGTGTTTTGATCCCTCATGCCTACCAGAGAGTGTGTCTCCTGAAAACAGATAATGTCAATCTTGCTCAAAGCCAACCCTTTTTCTCGATCCCGTGAGGTTGACTTGAAGTGGATTCCACTGTATAAAAACAGTGCTTACAGTCCAAGAGAGGTCTGTGAAGCATTTATTTAGAGCAGAGCATAATTGCCATGGTACAGAGTACATATGTCCTTGTCATTGTGAAAGACAGAGAGAGAATGTGTAAATATGTCATATTTACTGAACCTGGTGCCACAACTTTACTTTACTCTTCATTCATTGAAAGACAGACAGAAGGAAAAGGACAACAGTCATAAATTCCCTCATCAAGTTCTTCCATTCATTTATTCAAAGCTTGGCAAGAGAGTTCTTTCATCAGTTTTCCTCTATGCTGTTCTATGGACAACGGTTACCGCCTGATGCAGTTCAATAATGAAAGATAACCTCATTTACGAAATAATGAAATGGAATTTCTTCCATAGTACTGCACAAAAAGAAATGTTGGATAAAGAATCAGTAGGCCTATTTCACTAGAATTATATTTAATTTAACTGCTCATCTGTTCTGAATCTAGGGAACGCAGTGGCTCTGTGGTATGGCGTCTGCTCACGGAGAAGACGGGCTGGGATCGACTCTCGGGTCCTGCATCGGGGGATGAAAGGATACGAAGATCGAAAACCCGCATTTTTTCAATGACTCAACGGTCCCCTGGCTTCCAGTGGGTAGGGAAGCCCGACATCT
>JBCEWB010587623.1:0-18209 GCA_039654565.1 Peronia peronii | reverse complement strand
TATTTAATTTGAGCAAGTCCTCCCTGGAGAACTGCCGCCTGATGGTATCGGATCCATTCAGGAACGCAATCGGACAATATCACTAATTAATTTGGACCTTCTGAATGTTTCAGCGCTAGATTGGGTTATATAACAGTAGCGGAGAAGACCGTGCTGGCTATTGTTAGTGAAGTAGGCTGGGCTCTTTGGGTCCCAGAGTTCAATGGCCGACGCTCCATTCAGTTAAGGCCATCTATTGCACGGCGCGTGGAGTCTATTCTTTATTCAGCTTATCTGTGACGCATATTAACTTCTGTTGCTCTCCGAATTGACAAAGCAACGATGCACAAACATAATTACGCCTTTGGGCTGGGACGTTAAGTATGGGAGCTTGCACGCTCCCTCTCACTGATTCTGAATGAAATGAGAGGCCCAAAAGGTGAAAAAGTGACACTGTGAATGGTGTCTGCCTACAGATTGATTAAAAGTACTGCCAAGCGGTAATTGTCCTGTGAACAAACTGTCAATTAATGAACAATTAAGAGATAGCAAATCTCCACAAGAGAATAAGAAACTTCTTAATATTAACAAGTGTATCGTTTAAAACCCTTTTAGAGTATTTCGACGTGTCCTTTATCGATTATACTTTTTCTAGCCCCGCTAGTTACATTTTAGATGCACACACACAATATGGTGTCTTTTGGCGCCTGTTCCCCTGTGCTTTATTTCCACTAAGTTCACTGGAAATTGGTTTCGTATTTTGATACAAAACATCTCTCTAATAATGTTCTGAAGATCACATCTTTTTTAATGGAAATCGCTGGATACAGTAGGTATAATATTCAGAATGAATAATAAATTCATTGATGATATTTAATTAATAATTTAATAACAAGTTAGTATGAAACATGACATTAGGCTGACGTTTGGAAAAAATTCGTTGACGTCAGCAATATATCAATGGAAGGGCGGAGAGAGCACAATTTGATTGATATTCTCGATATTTTATGTCCAGTCTTTCACATTTAGATCTTTGCATCTAGTGCATATGGGATCTCTGTTATATCCGTGTCGTATGCATACGAGCGAATTTCGGGGCCGTTTCTGTCAGAATAATTAATGGGAACAACAAATTACTATTCATTAATAAGAGGCGAGCACGTGAGTGTTTGTTTATTTGTTGTTTTTTTTTAAATTTTATTTTTAACTTTTTTGTTGTTGTTTTGTTTTGTGGTCATGTACTCATTATCTCTTCACCATTTCATTTTTTTCTCCAGCTTTACAAACTGTCTAAAATCAGGATGTTAAATGGATTTATGGAGCCATAGAGTTTCTTTATTATCAATAGAAATTCTATTATCTGCCTCTCCTGGTTTTATCTGAAATCATAACAAACATATTTTGCATGGTGCATTCGCAGAAAGATTTAAGGCAATGACGACGTAGCATGTTGGACGAGTAGTTTGAACAGTTCTGATGAGTGGAATCACGTACAGAATTCATTTCTAGTGTTTTGTTTATTTTTTTTCAAACGTAAACACAGTTCTTATATCTTACTGTGCTTTCAATTGCTCCCCCCCCCACCGCTTCCCCACCGTCCACTATACACACAACATACATAGATGAATAATCACTGGGTAATTTGTCCCTGATGCTCATTATTGCCAAAATAATGGCCGGGGCGGAAGTCAAATCCAACTGAAAACTCCTTGATACCAACCTGAATGACATCTTTAGTAAATTATTATTGGCATGGCCTGAATCGACTGCTGTTAGTCATATATTTAAAGTTTTAAAATGTTTATCTCCAGAGACATTATTCAAGGGCATTGAGAGATTCTAAAACTTTTACTATGACTGTATAATTTTGTAATTATTTTTTTTTAATCGTTGATCGATTTTGTAAGTTTGTCCACGTAATTAAGTTGTCCCTTATGACACAACTTACTTGAGGAATTGTCTCTACGCAGAAATTAAAAAATAAGCATACAGAGAACACCACCCATTTATTATCTTGTTCAAATTTTTGTTTTTGTTGTCACTGATGTTGTCTTGTCTGTTTGTTTATTTGTTTGTTTGTTTGTTTGTCAGTGGCGATGTAGTAAAATCATTTGTTCCCCTCATGTCTTCATTTTTCTCATCCTCCAGGTAAGATAATACAGTGATGAAGAAATGCTGGTTATGAAAGTTGCAGCTTGTAAAACATACTATTAATTTCATCAAAAGTAATTTTAAATAACAAAAACAAAATAACAACATTAGTCCTTTTTCATATGTGTAATACTGAGATTAGGCAGTAGAGCATCAGGGGAAAGAAGACAGGGATGGGAAGGGCAGGGAGGAACAGAAACATCAAACTACGCCAGGAGATATAAAAATCCTCGTAGTATGATATATCTCAAGAAGCGAGCATACGGAAGAAGTATAGGCCTTACTTTCATTTTGTGTCTATCCTCATTCCTCCTCTTTAAAAAAGAAAGCAAACAGGCTCACTTCTACGTGTGACTGTTGTTTTTCACTCCTTTCTTGTTCCTTGTTTGTTGTCCAGCAAGTCATCTTCCGATCAAGAGTTACTGCTTGATTCGAACAGAAATCTCAAAGCGAAACAAGTTAAAAGATCTGTTTTACCTTATAGTTCAACGTATGACTTACAGCTTTTCTCACGGAACGATGCCCATAAGTCAATGCATAGCATTTTTGCAGCGAAACATCCGATCAGGTAGCTGATCTTTCTAGTATTGGAGTGTCACTCAAAGCGTTAAAAAAAAATGCACAAAGAAACTGCAAATTAAATTTACTCTTAAGGCTACATCAAAACTTGTGTCAGCTTACCGGACGAACTATGTCCGAGCTGCCGTTTCTATAATGATGACAACATTTAACTGAAAATTAGAAACAGGGTTTTCTGCTGTTTACTTTGAATCATTTCATCAAATTACTTCCAACTGGACCTTGCCCTCATGCACACAAATCTATCATGGAACGTTCTCAATGTTCTTATCTTTATGGACTTGGCCAAGTGATAGCTGAAACCGGTTTGCAAAGAAAGACATAAAATATTGGGTCTTTTCATATAAAATACAATGAAACGTTGCTCCTTCTTGCTCTGTTTATTCATTATTATTGTTACAGAAAGCAGTGGGTTTTTTTTTTATAAGGCGAACAAAGTAGTTAAGTAGGTCTGCTTTTATCATATCCAACAATGTTTGATTAATGGCAAGTTTACGTCACCACATAACCATTAGGAGATTCAGCACATGATCAGTTACGATCTCATAATGCATTATCTTTATTTTTTCCTCTTTCAGAGTTCCTACATCTCCTTGACAACGAAGCTATGAAAAATTAAGAATAATGGTTTTTAAAAAAATCGATCTTTGATCCCTAGATATCAACCGGCAGCAATGCACCCCTCAAACCGATGAGTAAGATTGTTTGCTTCTGCAATTTCTGAGAATCACGATAGAACACATATCATTCAACACCAGAGAACAAGTTCGGAGTTTACTTCTATACATCAATTATTGTCTTTACTGAAATGACATAAGAGTAAACAAAATTTCAAATACCAATTTAATTTTTAGGAGAACAAAAAAACTACCGATGACATGTGTTCTCATGAAGATAAAATTACACGTATTGGATATCTTAAAATGATCCTAGGAAAAATATCCTATTGAGACAATTGTCCAAAACAAACAGTTGATCATTACTGCCCGAGACGACTTTTCAAGATTTTTAAGCATATCTCACGAAAATCAACGATAGAATGTTTCTCATCCAGCTCTGCTTGTGTCAAAAGTGGGAAGTCTCTGATATTTATTCTTCAACACTGAATTTCAGTGTGTCGAATTCTGATTAATATTCCTGGAGCATTTCGAGAAGAGTTCATGAAACGTATGTTTGAACTTGGTACTCATATTGTAGTACAGAAAAAAGTTGACGCTAGAGTTGATATCATGAGCAAGAAAACCGAACGCCCATATCACCATGAAACTATTCGACTTTTTACCAAAGAAAGAAAACTCAGGCTCCAGTACGATCGTGGCTGTGGCTAGTACACCTGGACTATAACAAACAATCATAATTGTGGCGATCAGGATGATCATTTTCATTGTCTTTCTGTCACGGCTTGACGCTGAATCAAACTGTTCTTTGACCGAGGAAACATTATGACGCCATTCAGATTTTGCTTTCAGTTTGTACACCAGAATCGAGGTCAAGATAATCAGAGAGACAAAAGAAAGGAAACCCAGAAGTATTGTCGAAACGTAAGCTGTTACACCGATTTCAGAACCTTTAATCTGGCTGACGAGTCCAATGGCCGATTTATTTTGTTCAGGATACCATTTCCACGTGATCTTGTAGTTAGTATATTCTGGATAAATGGCAATAATATTTATGACAAAGATACAGATTATAATTGCAATCGTTCTGTTCTTTGTTATGATCTGCTTGACTTTCAGCGGGAGAGCTATGCCTAGGCATCGCTCTGCTGTAATGAAAACCGTAATCCAACCGGTGATGCGACTGAATCCAATGGCATTTACTCCGCCTGTGAGATACTGGACCTCCTCAAACATAAAGGGAATATTTGTCGTTTTCCACAAGGGGTTCAAACTAACATTGAACCAAATACGACACAGCAGGCAACATAAATCGGAAATGGCCAAGCCACAAAAGCTGATGTTGACGGTGTAAGTAAAGCCTTGTTTGAAAAAAATGACGATGTTTATAATGTTGGTGACTACGCCACATAAACAAACAAGGGTGCATACAAACACATACATGACGACGTTTATAATGCCCTTTACATAATCAGAGAAAATATCCACCACCTCTTCTTCGGGGTTGCTGAACGATTTGTTTGTCATAATGGAGGCTGATCGCTGCTTGACTGCTGATGTCAATCAAAGTAGATCTGAGACAGATTTAGATGCTGTATTGAATGTTGCTTGAAAGTGTTTGTCCCTCATGAAACTGTTTCGGATGCTCGATGCTTGCTGATATGAAATTTCGCTGGCGTAGCTGCAATAATAATCAGAAATTTATCATCCAAATTGCTTAAAATGCAAGTATTCATGTATAAAATATATCTTTAAGGACAAAGTTTTCTTAACGCTTCTTTACTCTAAGCGTATATTTAACCGAATAGTCTGTTTCATGGTATTTATTATGGTATTTGCAACTTCAGCGGAAGACAGCATTGGCTCTTTGACAAAGATTCATGCATTTGTTGGTAATGAATTTGACGGTACATTTGAAGTCTTTTAAAAATTATTACATTCTTAATATTATTTTACTTGTCCTGTTATCGAGGCCAGAGCAGGAAGGTCCATCATAAGTTCATATTCTTATTTTCAGGCATGCTTGTGTAATTTTCTCACATTTTATTCCTGATGTATACAATACTGTGATGTATATGTATTAATATATGTATATTATTATATTATTGTTGAAAGGCAAGAACACTTGACATACCATCTTCAAATGAATACACATTTTATAGAAATGAGATGTCTTCATTGCACCTGCCGGCAAGCTCTTTGAGATAGAAAATTGAAATCAAAATTGTTTCACTAGCAGGGCTAATCTTTTATATCTTTTTAGAGGACATATTGTCCCCGATCTTAGTCCCTGCAATGATATTTGCTTGTAGAGATCAGCTGATGTGCTGAATATCTATCTGACATCCGAAAAAATCCAGCAAGCTATAACGCCCAGTGGCAGATTGTTGTGCAGTTGTTCCGGAACTTGGCATTTTTCTTCTGTCCATTATCAGTCGATATGAGCCATAAGGATCAATCTGACAGCTAATGAGACCTTTTACTGGAGACGAGGAAGTGATGTAAGTGATGTCATGCAGCTCAAATTTTGTGTCAACAATTCTTTTTTGAACGATTTCCTGCACAGATGAAACAAAGAATAATTGCCCCGCGTGACACGTGAAGTGGTGTTGTCAACTTTTGTATTTTCGCACTATTTGAAACTCTTATGTATTGTAATCACCATTGTCATCGTCTTCATAGCCAGTCATCTTTTTCAGGTAGGACAAAGGCTAGACAGGGTCAAAAACTCTCACATAACCTGCTCTTGAGGTAGTAATTTGCTATGTCAGTCCACTTGAAAGTTTCTTCTCCCACAATCTTCTAAAGTTCTCTTTTAAAAAAATCCATTCTTCAGGTTTCCTTTATTTATTTATTCATGTCGTTAGTTAGTTAATGGTTTATTTATTTATAATATACTTGTTTGTTATTTATTTCTTCATTTATATGTTTATTTCTTTATTTTTCCTATGTCTTTTTTAAAATCAATCCCAGTGCCCCGTCCTCTTCCAACTATTACTTTTTCAGGATGTGAGACAGCTTTGATGACTTGTCATAGTGGCATTTGTGTCGGAAGTGCACTTTATTATAGTGTACTTGGATGAGGCTGATATTATCAACTATTAAAGAGCATATTATTCTCTTCTCAGACATCTTCATTTTATATGTACTGGTGCCTACATAAGTTTCGACGATTTGCGCTTCATGCAGAGTATACATGAATTAAGAGACGCCATCGCATGCCTATTAATTGATATTCTTATTTACATTCAGCGCTTACATTATGAAATAAGCGACATATCAAGGGAAAATTTGAATGAGAGGCTGAAAAAAAAAAAAATTTGTCACTTTTTTTCCGACTCCTCGAAGAAATTTTTGGAAGATCAAGTGAGGAGAAACAGTTTGAAAAAACAAAAAAAAAAACGAAACTTGTAAACGTTTGTCGAGATTGGGTGGAATGGCGGTTCTTAGTCTGTACTCCTTGCAATGTGACAAGTGATTGAGGGCGACAGAAAACAATCTAACTTTCAAACTCTCGAGCAAAACTATTTTGTCCCATAATATGGATGACAAAAATTGAAGAGGATTAGTCATTGTTACAGTTTTTTAAGAGGCTGTTTTCTAAAATATGTGACACTCTTTACAAACAAAAATATTTTTTTTTAAATTTGCCTGGAGATTTCATTTTTGGAAGACATTTCATAATATGCAATTATGACTCATCTTAAGCCAGGTGCCTTTAAAAGTTTATTTTCATTTCTTTGTTACAGTTGTCTTGTATCTTACATCATAATTTGTTCCTTCCCCTGGTCAGTATTTGACCCAAGGTTTGTGACAGTTGTTTAACAGCATTCAGTCAAAATCGTTCAAAACAGTCTTTACTTGACGACAAAGGGATAACAGTATGCTCCATCCTTTTAGATATTTTGAAACTACTTAAATGACATAAGGATAATAGTACGCATTTTGACTCTTCCTGTGATTTGGTTCTTGAACAACAAATGTCATGGTCATGTGAAAGAATCCCTATATTTTCTTCAGTATAGATCCGATTCCGAAGACGACCAGAAATTTACTGAATCAAAAGGATTCGTTTTCATATGCTTCAGCAAACAGCTGTGCAACTATACTAAAAATAATACTATGGGAGTGGCTATTTTGCCATACGACCACATTAGATGGAATATCTACTGGGGCCAGGTAAAAAATTTAAGTCAACGAATTTGCAAATACTATTATACTGATCATATCTAGATTGTGCCTATTTCCCGTTGGAAGCGGGTATGATACCACAGTCGTCTTCAATCGTTCCTTTGACGACCAGATGACGGTTAATATTGGGTTTGGATTCATAGTGTGACTTAAATAGACGTCCCATCAGGCCACAATAGCCCCTATTAAAAACACAGTTCCATAGTGCGTTTCATGAATGTACATGTATCAAGTTTGACCTATTACAAAGTGTGAACGCCCATAAAATACTTTATTGATTAACAAGGGTAATTTTATCTGTCTTCGTGAATGCACATCTATACCATTCTATCTTCCGACTGAGCTCACAACTACTACAAGGTCGCTACGAGTAAATCTGGAGCGCGGTAATTTATTGTAATTATTCTCATGGGAGACAAATGCCGAGGCTAAAGATTTTGTCATGTGGCTTGAAACATCAAAAGACTGGTATTATCGCTCTTTGAAGTCACAAATAACTGTTCACTCATGGATGAATAAGAGTAAAATCATTCCGCCCAAAAAATATTTTGGATATCTTTTCTTTCTTTCTTTCTTTATTTTATCTATTTATTTATTCATTTATTTATTTTTTGTTTTTTTTTCTGTTATTTTGGCATACCTATTAGTTTTGTTTATTGCTTTATGTTCAAAATAAGTATTCAGACAAGTAAGATTATTCAATTTATACATTCACGATACCTATCTCTTCGCTTCTGCCGATGTCGTGCAGACTTCTTTGATTCGAAGATGAGGTCACTGATCTCCTACAACACTCTCTGTCCTCTATTGCTCTTTGAGAATCAGCAAATCTCATTCTTGTCCATTCTCAGATATTGCCTTTCCATCTTTTCCTGTGTCTTCTATGTCTGTTTTAAATTAACATATAAACTCTTGTTTCCAGAGCAAAGGAATTCAAGAAATAGACAAACAAAAATGAAGTAAATAGGGAAACAAGGAGGAGCTAGGGGAGAATTAATGTCAAATGTGGAGGAGATATAGAACAACCACAACGAAAAAAAAAAACAAAAAAACTTGAAGCGGATAGCTGAACCTACGTTTAAAGAACGATAGTCACAGGAGATTTTGTTTTCTTTTACCAAGATTTACTAATAATCTTTAATGGTCTTTAAAAAAAAAGAGGAGTATGTTGAAATGTTATTGCAAACTATTGTTAATCCTAAGCTAGGAAATATTAAACGTATTGTCCGGAAAATTTCCCTTATTTTAATAATGTTAATTTTTTTATTAATATAGCTTGTGATGTTGGAATTATAAATAATGTTAAACTTCTCTTTCTTTCTCTCTTTCTCTTTCAGAGTTACGAGAAGGAAAACAACGAATTGTTCTGATTTCGATCCTTGGCTTTCATGAAAATTTTTATGCTAAAGCTTAACTTCTGTGGGTGTTGATGCAATCTGCATTATTATACACTGTAAAAAGTACAAAATTTTATACCTTCTCCTCAGCACGAGCCACCTATCTGCCTGTTTTGCAGATAAATATGCGACGGCATCTTACATCAGAGTCGTTAATACTTTTGTTTAACAGATTCTTCAACGGATGTGCTTGATAATGTTTTCATGTAGCAGAAAATAATTATGAAAAGAGCTAGGAACTATATAAAGTATGACTTTACTATTTATTGCATTCACCATATTACTGACAATTATGATCATGTTCAATTCGATTTTTTTGTAAGTGTATACATCAAGATATACATTAATATGACATCTAAAATACAAATTGAGTCCATCACAGATTTCTGGGTAGTTTTGAGATGTTATGAATGAGATCGTTTTCAATAAATCAACTGAACTGTGCGGTAGATCTGAAGTATTACGTAATTCATTCATTTCACTCACCTTCCTCAGTCACATGATACTGACCTATTATTGTTGCAATTTAAAAAATTGGGCACTTGAACAGAAGACAATAATCTCATCCACTTTTTGTACCCAGTCTACGAATGTTTTAATTGAAATACTGCATAACGTAGTGACGTTGTTCAAGGCAATATTTGTCATAGAGAAAATGCACGACTCAACGCTGGAAATAAACCGAAGGCTTTCAACAGAATAGAAAGATGTTACAATGCTTTTCTGTGGGAGGTAGACACATTCAATACTGCCATTGTGCTATCAAATTCAATAAGTAACGCGGTGCTTTTAAATACTTACGATTGTTCCTTATTGCTTCGTGTAAAGTGCCAAATCAAAAGTTTTGATAGGTGTATAAAACTCAATTATATTTAATTTTTCTTTTAATGGCTGTCATATAAATACATTGACCTCTATAATCATTCTGGGATCTATGATATTACTACAATAGCATCTTCATTGACAAGAGAGTTTGCACACTTTTGTCGTGAAGGCAGAACGTTTTACGAAGCTAAGAAGACTAGATAATGAAAGCCAAACTAAATTCGCCATGGGGACCAAACCGTCGAACAAGGGTAAAATATGAAGCAGGAAAATTAAACTGTCACAAGTTCCCGAGGAAATGCAGATAGTATTAGATCGTTTGTCCATATTATGAATAAACCAATCTAATTAGATCGGGTATGACAAGAAAAATCTTCTTTCAAGAGGGTAGGCTTTTGTCTATTCGGTACATTAGGAACAAAAAATTTATACAGAAAAGCAGTTGTCTGTGTACACATTGAAGATGCTGATGGCAAAACCAAGAAACAGGCTCTAAAACGGAAATCACAATTAAAGAGGACAAAAGATAATTCAGGGATATCCTGATGATACTTGGGCTATAGTGTGAAGAAAAGTGGCTATGCATGGAATGAAAAAAAACTTAAATCATCTCAAAATTCACAATTTATAAAGAGTCGCTTCGGTAATGAGTTTGGGTATCAGTTCGGGACATACGGTCTGGAAAAGAACTGTACAGTTAGTGATCATTTAGTTTTGAAACACTTTTAAAAAATCCACGAACGATTTCATTGCATTCCTGTTCATCTCAGAAACCCGAGAAATCTTCCGAGCAAAATAATATTTTACAAACCAAGTCTTGCACTAATGGTAGCCTGAAAAGGAGACCATTACCATTCTCTGCGCTATACTCCACCTTTCGCTCTCTCCAGGTTACAAGTATCTTCTTTCAACTACATCCTCAGAAAACAGTACCCAGTTCGGCTTTCCCACACATTTCTGAAATTCCCGATGTTTCCCAATATTCACAAGTAAATAAATAATTCTAATTCATTCAACGCTACCTTTTTCAAACAAAATAAAATCTGTATCAATATTGTGGAAAATTGTCAATTATGGAAATTTTAAACTTTTTCTTAAAACTTATCTGGTGCCCTCTTTTCCCTAACAGCAACCATTTAATTCTATAAGTAACTGTTCCTACTTAGATATCTTTTCCAACATAATGTTTACACCTTCACCCATTTGTGGAATTGTTTTCTAGAGAAGAGATAAGGAAAGAGATGGGCGATTTTGTGATGATTATACGTTTCCAACTTGAGCCATTTTTCAAATCGTGATGGAAACTTTTTTTAAACTCAGTATCAGAATATTTGTATTTATCTACATGTGTTTGTGTTTCAGTTCTCATTTTTTGCATGCTACTGTTTTGTTTTATTTCGTTTTGTTTTGTTCTTTTGGATGTAGTTTTTAAGATAACCTTCTTTTAGAGTTTACTGGTCAGATTCAAGAAGATCCCAAGTTTTGGTCTCCAGGTTAGATAATGCATAGATCGATGGCTGCTTCCTTCACCATTATCTTGATTGTTTTTTACTGAAACCATTACAGACCAGTTTAAATGCATGTTTGATGGCGCTTTCCTCTTTTACCAATATGTGTTTTCACTTTCAAATGTATTTCATGCGTTGATGTCCAGTCTGCTATAGAATGACTGTTTTCCTAGCAAGACTATGAATTTATCGCACCTGGGACTTATCTCTGGAACACATAAACCACATCCTTACACCTATGGCATTATTTTGAAAATGATGAAACCATCTCATGTTTTGGAATAAATGACTAACTGTAAAACTAACGATGTATCAAATCATAGATAAACATCTCGCCTATGTATAAACGAGATGCATACATACATGCACTCACACATAAATAAACAGAAACAGACATCAGAGAAGTACATATATAATACAAAACTCACAGACAGCAACGCTAATGAATGTATTGCTGACAAAGTAGTACTTGTTCCTGATAGAAAACGAGAAAGAGAAACCATGTCAGGAACACTGGCATTCATTGACAGTAAAATGGGCTCACAGATCACACAAGTAAAAAGATCAAACAACTAAATGTGAGGCAGAAAGCAGTCGAATGTCTGCCTTTGCACTGTTTAAAAATGGGACTCTGACTGAGAATCACGGCAGGACGTACTTGACGATCTGGGTATAATGATGAGCTAATGTTATACTGAAGTGTGCTAAACCAATTTGTTATGCAGATTATATATGTAGATGATGATTATGATGATGGTGATGATGGCTACGAAACATAGTGGCCTTATCGTCTTGATTTGTTTTTCTATGTTCTAGCAGCAAATATTTCATCTGAAGTGTTTCCGACTTGAGGTAACCTTACTGTTGGTGTTACAACTATTGTTGTGTTTGCAGCTGCGGAAATATATTTTCAAAAAGAAATACAGAGAAAAAAATATATTTGTAAAGAGAGCAAGCATAGCCCAACCAGCCAGTCACAACACACATAACAGCAAAGAAATGTTCAGTATAGCAAAACAAATTATTGCAATATCAATAATAATTAAATACTTATAATAATGAAGTATTACAACCAAGTTACAAGGAATATCTCCATTTCTTTCACTGAAATAATATCACAGAGAACTATCAATAACAATCTATAACTTGTAATACAAAAACCTCGTCAGGCCTTCTTAGATATTATAAATATCAAGGCTTTCCCTATCATGCAGAGACTTCATAGATTGATAACAACTTTGAATTTTACATCAGTTACATAAATTGCACAAACAGGAAACAGCTTAAACAGATTTATTATATTTTTATAAGAATAGGGTTGACATCACTGAGGTCAGAGCTATCCGGCTTTTTTGTATCTGAGGCTGTCTCTTATGAATATTGTATTTTTTTTTTTTTTTTTACTACGAAGAGCACCAACTCTATACAACCTTCAATAGAGTTCATCAAAATTTGGGGAAATTCCATCGACCCGTGACAGTTTGTCTCACTTCTTGGCATGACCCTGTTACGGTGGGTAGGAAATTTATGATGAAAACTCTTCTCTATGAATGACAGACTCATAATCAATGGAGTTCAGCAAGATTTGGGGAAATTCCATCGACCCAAAAAGTTCGTCTCATTTCTTCGCTTGACCCACTGAGGAGGTATCTCGGAATAATTCAATGTATGACCAAAGATAGTTGTGTGTTATATTAAGTTCCTATCATAATCTCTCATAGTGCATCTTGAAACCATAGGAACTAGAAATTTTCGCAAGAAATAGATCGCCTTGCAGGCTTTCTATTTTTAAGACAACGACTGACTTTAAGAAGAATACAGGTCTGCGCCTGGCCGCCGCCAGGAAGATAAGACGTTGGGCCTCAGCCACTCATCTTTGCGACATGTTTGGATCGATACAAAGTCAGTGTCATCGTCGGCAAACTGACAACAATTTATTCCTTTGAGCAAGGACTGAAAGATTAATGTTCCTATGGCTTTTTTCTTTTCTTTTTTCTTTAGCTTCTTTATCATTCACAGCAGAGTCACAAAATCTCACATCACATCACAAAATAATGATAAACTGAATAACCAGTAGTCAGCATCTCCATGATAAAACGACGCCCATTGGGTGTAGGTAATTGTTTTCATCGATTGTTTACAAGGTGGTTTTCAATTTTCCTATATCGTGGTACATTTTCTGTCCTCACAAAGGAGAGAGTAAACTTTGAATTTTTTTTCTGCATTCCCAAGATGCAAGCAGAGCGGCCAGCCAGAACACATTATTAGTAGATTAGAAAACAGATCACACTGTTGGACACATACACGTCGTCGTAATGTGACGATTTCCTCTTGATTACTGGAATACTCCGGCTTGAAAGAAAGTAGCAAACAGACACTATGAGAATTATAGCAGTAGTACACTGGGGTTGTAATATATTCAAAGCAAGTGAAAATGGAAAAAAAATGTTGTTCTTTAATTTAATATTCTTCAGTAAAAATTGAGTAACACGTCCATGATCTGCCTGAATTAATTTATGAAAAAAGAAATTCTCGATTTTCCCTGTTTTCTGTGATCAGATAGGTGCCTTGAACTGGGTGAGATCAGATTTTGCTGAATTATGAACTTATGTTTATATAGTATTATAATTAGATCAAGTGCACAAGAAATCGTACATCCTCTAAAAAATTGAAAAGACAGAACTATCTTAAACTTTGCACGGCTCTCTGTTTTCATCACTGCTAATTACAACAAATAATTTACTGAATTATTCCAAATATTTCAAAATTGGAATGAAAGAAATATCTGTTGACATTGTCAGTGCCACTGCGCCAGATATGCAGACATGTTATATGTGACCTACCATCGTGTTTTCTTTCTTTTTTCTTTTTTTTTTTTAATCTGTTATCTTTTTTTTTTTTTTAAGAGAAGTCTTTGAAAAATGTTTAAACGAAATCATTGTGTTCAGTTAAGAATAGAGCTCGGCTTATTTCACATTCACTATCCTTTCAGAGCAGAAATATCATAGGATTCATGACAGCATCTAACGGTGATCAAACCATACAGTCTACAAACAAACATGGTCCATATCAATACACGGACAAATCAGAAAAATCTTATTTCTGTTCACAGGTGCACCACACTTGAGGTTTGAGTCTGCACGGCATTAATGCATTTATTCAATATTCGAAATTTGTTTAATTAAGAAAGGAATTGCCCAAAATGTAGAAATATATTCCTGTAAATTAAAGATCACGTTAGTGTAGCTTTGTTTTCATTTGACTCTTTTATGAAAGCCAATGATCACTAAGAATAGATGTACATGTTGTGCGATATGCATCTGGGATCCACCCTCTATACAAGTAAGAAATTCGTTCCCAAGTATAATTAGCAAAAACTGACTTACTATTACTGAGCATTCTACCGGAGATGTACACACAATGGTCCTCATATCTAATCTTTTCACCATAGATCTAAATCAAACAAAAAAAAAGAGAGAAAATAAAAGATTTCTTTACTTTTTTCTGTAAAATCCTGTTGTAGCTGTACTATACTACTATACCTCTCTATGTTAGAGGTGATTTTTACTATTGTTATTATAAATAGACAACTTTAGCCACTTCCATGGAATTTGACACGTTCAGATTAGAGGAAAACAGTGCGAAAAACTGACTTCCTTGAATGACTGCCATGGTAACGTCATAATCTTGGATCTAGACTTTTCTGAACTGGCTATCTTTGATAACTATCTCCTCCCCCAAATATCATAGGCAAATATCAAAGGAATGTGATGAAGCTTGGTCAGCCTTTTGTTTGGCTTATGTCTAAACATTACATGATTTTCAGCTGTTTAAGTAAAAAAAAAAAAAAAGATTCTGTAGACATTTTTGAAAATGCCATTGACTGAAATTCCACCATTTCATTATAATAAAAACCTATTTTTTTCTAAATGTTTCAAACAAAATGCAAGGTGCATAATATATTTTTGTTATTTTTTAAAATCTTTTTTATTTTGTTGTTATTATTATTCATTTATTTATTTATTTTTTGTCTTGTTGTGAAAATAATGTATTCCAAATTTGCTTAGAATCCGTTTAGAAATAAAAAGAAATTAGCAAAATAATCACAAGAATTCGGGTTTTGAGAAAAAAAATATGTTAATTTTTGTCTTTTGTTAAGGAAAAACTTGACATTAAGAGTTTTTTATTTTGCTTTTAGCCTGAGGACTGAGTTTATCACATTACTAGCTCTCTCTCCACAACCTCCGTGTCTTTTCTTGCCTTTTCCTGGCTTTCTATTTTTTCTCGAATATCACTCTTTACCGCTATCACCATAAGGGTTTAATTAGGGTCTTGAGAGCCTACATGTGGCCTTCATATCGTTCTCAGTCAAGACCAAGAATGTCTTGATCTTTGCTATGGTAGATAGTTCACAGCTGTGCTGTGAAGCAGTGGAAGTATAAGAGCTTTTCACTCTTTATGAGAGATGGCAATTCATTCTGCATGATTGTGAGATTGTTTCGTTTCAGAATGGCCACCAAATTTTCCTTCCTTGAATTGGGGCTCAAGATATTGCTAAAAGAGCTCATAACCAAGTGTTTTATGTATCTTTTCGCCTGCACCCGGTCAAATAGTTAGTGATGATCTGCCACTGCATATAGCAATCTCAGAGGCAGCCAGATTGACAGTGGACCTGAATATTCGTTGAATAATCATGAGTCAAGCATGTTAGAATGGACATATCCACATTTTAATACTATTTTCATTTTCAGAAAAGGCAGGACTTTTAAGAGAAAACATAAACCCACATTTTCTTTTTTTTTCAGGGGAGGGGGGTGTAGGGGTGAGGGGGAGGGGGAGGAACATATATCAAGGCGCAACCATTCCCCTTTCCCCCTTCCCCCTCCTTTCAAGATTTGTTTCAAATTCAGAAATGTTAATCTGTGTTTTATAACGATCTGGCAGGAGAAAATGAATTATGTATGTAGAGAATTAATTGGTAAATCATTCTCAAGCACAACTGGACTACATTTAACAATCGCTTGGGGTTTTTTTGGTGATAATTTGCAAGTGCACGTTATTTCCCTCGGTTAGTCGCACATAATTGTATGAATACAAATCGAATGAAAATTTAAATATATGCTATATTTACATGTACATACAATCCTCCTTTCCCTTATTCTGCCTGTTTGCGCGGTAGTTAAATGGGATCGATCTGGACAAATTATATATCTGAAATGTCAGTCACGTTTGTTTTACATATATCTCATTATTCACGGCTGACAGTGAAAATAACACTGATAACAACACTAAAGGTGGGCAGCTATATCACTTATCACGTGCACAACGCAATGCATAAGTAGTGCCATTTTCTTATATTTAAATTATATGCTCTTCATCCAATCAGAACATACAACACATCGCCAGTGGCTAAATCAAAATATGCAATTAATACCTCGAGCGCACCTGGATACGTTGCCAAGATAAATGGAGAATGCCAAGGCACAACTTGTTCACCTGTTTGGTTTCGTTCCTATATAATTAGAACACGTTTTACCAAGTCTTGAAATTTTTACAATTAACACAATGTCTATTCTAAAATAACCAATAAAATACATTCTGTCATTTTGATATTTGTGAAGTTTCACAGCGTTAGCGTCGATAGGATAGGCAAATATTGTATGTACCACGATCATTCTTATTGACCTCGACATTCGCGAGTCTGGTTCACAAGTGCAAATCATTGCACTCTTTCTGAGCAAATTAAGATCCTTTGTTCCAGTGGAGCAAAATTAGCATCGAATGAAATGAAGAAACAAATTAAGATTCATTTTCAAATAAAAATAACAACGACAAAAACGCACAAAGCATGTAAATATTTCCAGAGAGTAGCGAATTCATTCAGTAAAGTCATCAGGTCAGTAATTATTACGTGTACAACGCAATGCATAAGACGTGCCATTTTCTTATATTTAAACTATATGCTGTATTACTTACAGCTGCAACTTCAAAATAAATGAATAAATAAATGCACAGATAATGGTGTGGTCTCCACCCTCGTTTATTTGTGGAATAAAAAAGAATGAGTTTTTTTTTTATTTTTAAGGAAAAAAAAAACAGGGAAGAGGAGGGCATCCTGGTCTGTCAGTGATTATTAGAATTTTTATCAGGATGTGAACAAAAGAAGTTTGTATTTTGCTTGTTAAAAAAAAGTCCAAATTGTTGCTAACAAAATCTTCATAATCAATCTGTTAACACTCAGCTGAGTAGAGGTCCTGTATATAAACCAACTCCAAGTTTTTCTTTCGAATTTCCCATGTTGTCTTTTCGAGTTCATGCAGAGCCAGTCGTGCTACTCTTCGTAATATTTTCAATTCTTCATTGGCTAAGTGAATTTTCTTTTTACTGGAATCTGAGAGAGACATTTCCTCTACTGCGAGCGCTCCTGCTCTTGGCAGTATTCTAATATTTACGTAGGGGATGGGGGAGGGAGAGTATCCCGGCATGCCTCAACCCGATGGACTATTTAGGCCAAGGCACGCCGTGAGACACTGTAGTCAGCTTCCGCTGTGCTTCGAAACACGAGAACCCGGAGGCCAAGCCAGCAGTGGCGGGCTCCGTCTGTCCGTATGTCAACAGTAGAGCACAATCCAGACCGGACAAGGCCGAGAACGGGCTCCCCCGGCCCACACAGCCTCAGCTTGTAAATATACCTTGACTTGTTCCGGATTTCAATAAGTTGTACAGGTTAAAGAATGTTGCTCTGTGCTCGGCCAGGAGCCGTCAGAGCGGGGCCATCCGCAGCATGGCCACCCACGGGTCCCAGACTCCCACTGGTAGGAGTAGTGCGTCGTGGGGACTGGCGTGTAACGAAGGGCTCAATGATGCCAGACCTCCCAACCATAAGATAGCAGAGAAATTGGGTTGGTCATCGGTGCTGCATTGTTTACTTGTCCCCAGACTTGAGGTCTTAGTAATTTCAC
>JBCEWB010587512.1:0-18210 GCA_039654565.1 Peronia peronii | reverse complement strand
ACACACACACACACACACACACACACACACACACACACACACACACACACACACACACACACACACACACACAACTAGAAGTGGACACTGTTCTCTGCGGCACAGAAAAACCTCACAGGAAGATGTTCTAAACTTGGAACGCGTCCAAGAAGTACATGGTGGCTACTTTGTCTTCGGAAGTCGTATCATCTTACAGAAGATAACAGACAGTAGTTCTGATACTTAACAATAGCAAAAAAAACGATGATCACATTTTTTCTATTGCTCCATCAAAGTTAGCTTAGTTTCAGTTTCACTTTGGCTCAGCTTTTCGGGCCACACAGTTACTGGAACTATGAAAATAACAATGTTATTCTAAAAAAGCATTCTTTACCAATATTTTTGGATTTTTCCAAGGACGATTACCTCCAACATAAATACACGGAAAGAAGCTGTAAGAAGTTATGAGAAAAAGGGGGAAAAGAAGGTCCCAAATAGAAAGTTATGGCCCGCTCCTCCCCCAATCTCTGCCGAAAGAAAAGCTATGTAGCTCTTTTAGGACACACCTTTCCAGCCATGTAGTACACGGTATTTTTTTGTTTTTTACTCATGATATGTGTAGGCAGTGTGTCGCGTATGTGTGAGGGTGATGTGTGAGTGTTTGCGTGCCTGTGTGTGACTAGTCTGTCTGTTCGTGCGTGTGTGTGAGGAATTTGCAGTCCGTCGACCTGTCAGCTGCTCTGGCTGAGCGAGGCATGCACTCCTGTCCCCCATCAACTTGATAAATCCTCCCATAAAACTCGCACGCGCTAAGCCCACTAACAGTTCAAATACTTCAAAAAACATGAAATGTAAAGCTTTTTACACGAAATAAGTCCCGCTTGATCTCCTCCCAGATTTTTGTGGTGTCACCAAATTTGGCGCAGATTTGGCCATTATTTTAAATGAATTATAACTTTTGACACCCTCGACATGTAATGGTGGGATCACAGAAGCTGGCAGGGTCGGGGAGGGCGAAGAGGGACGAGATGAAATGGCAGAGGCTGTTGTGGAGAAAATTATGAGCGGCACATCAAACTTATGTCGTGAAGCTGCTGAGTGCAAGCAGATGCAAGAGACATTGCTCATTTCTCCACAGGTACTCCAGAAGCATCTTGTTTTGGCAGATTCACGAAAAGTTAGTTATAAAAAAAAGTTTTTTTTTTTTTTTCAATGTTCACAGAAGCATGCCTTGATTTATTTTCTAATCATGTCATGTTTATTTTCCGTAAAATATTTTATTTCCTTCCTTCCGCTTTCCCCCTCTCCCACAGATTCTTTGTCTGTCAATCGTTCTGTCTGTCTGTTGAAAGAGACTTCTCTATTTTGTCTGACAAATATTGCCCAGATCTCATCTGGGAATTTGCAACAATTTCTCAGTATCTTCCAAGATCTTAAGTGGTATCTTGAAAAGATGAATTGTGAATAATACGTTTAACATACTCTCTTGATTAACGATTAGTGTGAATACAGGGACGACTCTTTGTATGTAGTAAAGTTAATATTACAACCACGTCAAAATTTTTAATGTTCACAGGATTTTAAAGAAAGAGAAAAGGGGCGGGGAGAGGAAGAGAGAGAGAGAGGGAGAGAGAGAGAGAGAGAGAGAGAGAGAGAGAGAGAGGGGGGCAGGGATTGGGAGGGTGTTGATGTCAACGACCAAGGTGACAAAAAGTTACGGCAAAGATAATATTTCATATCGAAAACGGGACATGATCCGAAGATGGATAGCTATGTCAGATGAAAGAATTAGGAACCCGAGTAAAACATGTCATTTCCATCCGTCGGTTTGTGCTGTAGGTAACGAGCTCCAGGTACCGTAGGCTGAGGTGCCGTGAGTTGATTCTTCTTCCTCATAAAATGTATATCACGTGGGCAAAGTTCCGCTTTATGAAATCACCAAAAACAGTGAGGATAAAAAGCAAATGCTATGAATGTCTCTCTCACACAGACAATACTAGATAAGGAACTTGTCGAGTCAGCCCTCCTATGTGAGGACACGCATTCAGCTATGAATTATGGTAGCCATGTCAACCAGACAGTTTCTTTCCTGCTTTCAGTTCTGTGGATCTCGTCATCTAAACATGTTCCACAAACACAAGACAGATATCGCAGATCTTCAACGTTTAAAGTCTTTAGCTGACGGTTCCCTCGTCTTGTGTTTGGCAGTCTGTCGTCCGTTACCTCTTCTACGTCAGTTGTCCAGTGGATGAAATCTCACAAATGTAAGTTACGTATTTTTTATACCAATTTAACTAAATATCTCACATTTCTGAATTTAATTTGGGTTTTGAACGAAGACATAAAATAGTGACTATTTCTTTTAATAACAGCCATAAACTACGACTATTTTGTCTGCAATTTTCCCTCATTGAACACTGGATTTCTACATTCTGCTCATGTTTTCCTTTCATAAAATAGTACAAAAAAAAAAAAAAGCAAGGAAAGCGATGCTACACGATATCTTTTAAACCTCTTGAAGTGAAAGTGATGCGGCATGTTTTATTATCTATTGCTGTTTAACACACAAATGGTCCGGATTAGCATTCGGAATCCGCGTGTAACGAGGCTCGGGCTATAAGCTAGAGGAATTCAGTTTCCTGGATAGAAAATGGGCTTTTGTAACTTTGGGGTTAAACGTTTGGCCCCAACAGGTTTAAGATAATTAGTAAATTACCATTTCAAATGAATACCAAATCCTGATTTTTCTAGTGGAGACGCGATGAAAATTTCGTGTCTCTTTTATAAAAACCTGAGGCTCTTTGGCTCCACATAGAAGGGTGGTATGCATAATGCAATTGCTAGCATTGAGTTGTGGGATTTTGTGTATCCCCCTCCCCCTTCCTTTTTCTTTCATAGTCTTTTTTTTATGCTCTCTGTTCTTTTCCGAAACAACATCACAGAGCTGAAATCTGCATGTATATGACACAGAATGATATAGAGGTTATTCCCTTAATGTTTGAAACTCATTTCTTCATATCCATGGCACATTTTTTTCTTCTTTTTTTAAATCGCCTTCCTCCATTAGGATTTCTCCATTCTCCGCTCTCGCGACCCTCGGCATCCCTGGCTACAGAGCTCGCCTGATTGCCGTCTAATTTCTTAAATCCCTCCTTCCTTCCAAACTCGGTCATTCTCTGTGTCCTCTTCCAGCCCCGAGATTGTTGACCTCTTGTATATTCTCCTCCTCCCCTTCGTCAGCCTTTTGGTTATTCATTCCCATCTCTCCCCTCCCTTCCCCCTTTCCTCCTCTGACTAGCCAAGTGTAAAAGATGCCAAGCTGCACAGTCCTGACAGCTCCGGGCCAACCGCCACAAAAATCCCAAACTTTACGAGCTATGCGATTGGTCATCAACACAGCCGAGCCCCACCCGCCTTCCAATCACCTTTATCGATCCGCCTTTCCCGCCCACGTCTGCATGAGCCTCTTCCTTGCCTTTCTGCTCAGCCTTCCTTCCAATTATCTCCCCTCTTTCTCAAAGACAGTCTCTGTTTGCTCCTATCCTGCGAGCACAATCGCGTTGCCGTTCTCGAGTTATGTACAACAACGTCTTCGCTATTTTTATCCACCATTCGCCATTTTCTCGATTCTCTCCCCTTTTGTGCTATCAATCACAGCCAGCGAGTGAGTTGTCGTTTCACAAACCAGTTCTGTGCCCATGATGGGAGGCTTGCATGAACAGCGCGTCTTGAGAGGGGCGAACTCCATGAGTCTGTAACGCCCTTGCAGTCATACGAATAGTTACGCTTGGAACAGTCTATGATGGGTCAGGCTGTCCTGTTCTGTTCTCTTCGGTCGTGCCATTTGTATCATCATCTACGTGTCTTGAACCATCAGCAATTACCTTCTATGTGTCACAAATTAATATGGTCACTTTATTGTCTTTTAATGGTCCCTTTTCTTATGAAAACATTTCATACTGTTGTGATTGGACAATATGAATTTTACGACGAAAAAGGAAATCCCACTGGCAGTAAGATAGATTGATTTTACAAAGGATTGCTCAGCTGAGAACCGTGAGGCTTCATTAGGACAGAAAAAAAAATCTTGCAAGGGCTGTACTAAGAAATAGTCAAAACGCTGGGCTTTCGCCGTACAAGCTAAGCAGCAAATATGTATGAGGTGTGATCTGAATGAAAATAACATACAGAATGATCAGTGTCTAGTGGCAAAGACTGAAAATGTCATCCACATCTGATTCAAACAAAGAGCACTGGCAGAATCCCCTTCTGTCACTTGGCAAACATCCAACCAATCGCTCCCTTGCTCGCCAATAGCTATCTATCCTAAACGAAATTCCGCCCTCCTCCCTCTTACTTTTTTTCTTTTGGTAATGTTTAGACTAAGTTTTCACAAAATTCTAACCCTCAAACTTTCAAACACCCATGAAAAAATAATAAAACATGAAAGAAATTAATGCCATTCTCTTCAAGTTTATATAGAGGGAGCATTGTCTAGTAATGTATAGGCGTCTCAGACAAAAAGCAATGTTTATAAGGGGTTAATGCTCCTGCTAGTGGGAATGTGATCTGTATATCAAAATGGAGAAAATACATGAGGAAAAAAAAAACTGAGAACTGTCTTTTGGCCAATATTATTTCCGCTTTTTGTAAGATACTAGGAAATCATCTAAGAGTTAA
Organism: Peronia peronii; assembly: GCA_039654565.1. Taxonomy (NCBI): domain Eukaryota; kingdom Metazoa; phylum Mollusca; class Gastropoda; order Systellommatophora; family Onchidiidae; genus Peronia; species Peronia peronii. Next base: position 13,551 of record JBCEWB010587512.1, on the reverse strand, counting down.
TTTCATACATATTTCATGAATTTACAATTCAACACATAAGAGATTTCATATGCACACGTCTCCTTCTAGAGTTCTCTCATATTCATTTATTTTCCTTATTTAAATCAAGCTAATGCACTTTTGCCCATGGAGAGTATTAAAAAATGGATGGTAATATGTAATAAGATCAATGAATTTTAATCAAGAGTAAGGAGGGGAGATAATAATACTAGGGAACTCAGCGACAGATTGAATTCTCGTGTACATGCAACTCATTTCCCCATTTCTTCTGGCAATTTTCCACTCACACACACACACATCCATACACTCAAATCTCCACACACACCCACACCCTAATACCGCCCCACCCCCCGCACATGCACACATATACACACTTTGCCCAGCTAACTCTATTATCCTCTGTCTAAAACCATTTCTCTCTTTCTCTAGGCCATACCCGTTCTGTCTATCCTGTTTTCCTTCCCCGTTTCGCTTTAACCTTATCATTCCAAACATTTTTTCGACTTTTCTCATTCTGTATCGCATTCGAATACTTTGCCTGCTCAACTCAAATCTTTCTCTTTACTATCATCCTTTCCAGTCCTTCATTCTCTTTTCTCTTCTTTTTCATTTTGTCCCCAGGCAGCTTCCTCATACACTCGTCTCTCTATCTCTTCCTATTCATCATTTAAAGTCCTTCCTCCTCTGCAGTGATTTCAATCCTCTTTAAGCTAAAACACGACGCCGCGACAGAGACCGAGGGAAACGTCGATATCAAAAAAATGCAAATGAAATGGGCGGAAGAAAAGGGAGGCGACTCCAATCCCAGTTTCATTAGTGTAAAACGGGCCTGAACACGGGCCAACCTCGTAAAATTTCGGCTTCTACACCGTCTTCGGACACTCTTAAAATGAGCTTGATTTTAAATTACGACCAGCATAACGGTCCAATCAAAATTGGGCGGGCGGGGACGTGACAGAAGGCATTCGTCCTTTCTGCATGACTCGCGCCATTTTGTTCTCGCGCTGCACATCTCGCCGCTCGAGATTTGGTGGTAACGCCACGAAAATTGAGGCCCGCGTTGGCTGCACAGAATGCACATAGCCAGAATCTTATTGTACCCCGAGCTTTAGAGACCAGGCTGGCCAATTTTCCTCCTTGATATGGGTGAAATTGAGCTTATGGGTGGATGGGCCGAGAGCTCGTTGATTAAACCTCCCCAAAACCGATGAGGTTGTAATTCGAACCGGAAGCGCAATTTGCACTGCCATTACAAACACACCAAAAAGAACAAGAAAAGGGGGGGAAACAAAGCACGCCGACAAAGCTTTCGACAAAGAAGAAGAAAATAGAGACAGATAGGAGTCTAGAAAACCGCAGTTACTATACAACCAAACAAGATCTGTCTTCCGCCATCATCCCCACTCTCCAATCCATCTATCCCGTTCCTGAAATTAGTCTTAGTAAAAGTGGACTTGGACTGCTCCGCCAGGGAGATCTTCTTTCCGTTGGGAAAAAATCAAATGAGAATGAAGAAAGAAAACGTGGAGAGAGAAACTTAACCACAGGAAGGAAGCCAAACTGGACGACCACTTGGAATGGGGACCTGGGGGAGATAATAATGTTTTCTATTATTCGGGGCTAATCTGCCCCTGCCTTGACTGATCATGAATGGAGTTAATAGACTTTGAAATGGTTTAGCAGGCTGGTGAATGGCTGGTTAGAGAGAAACTGACGGAAGCTATAAGTTATCAGGGCAGGTTGGTGTCACTTTCACTTAGGAACTGGAATAATCAGGAGGGACTTTTTTTTGGGTTGATTCCGATCTTGTCCTACATGTCTATGTGTATCTGTTGTTTCTGTTGTTGGTTTTGTTGCTGCCGCAATGATGTGGTTGATGTACACGTTCAGTATTCATGGCCACTGCTATGTTGTTCGTGTGTTAATTTGTTTATTCTGTGTACCTATGTATTTCATTTCATGTTTTTGGCTCAGATTTCGTCTTGCTAGTGTTAACTGAAAGTTACAGTCTCAACCGCTGTTGCTGCCTCTGGTAACGCAGAAAATTCAGAAGATAAAATCTGTTATAAAGGTGTTAGTAAAAGTTGTGGGAGAGCCACATTTTGACATGTTGTATTCACTCATATTTTACTGGTGTGACTGTTGCTATACATCGACATTTTCTCGCATTTATAATTGTAATTACATCATTAATTATTGCTCATCTTGACAGCTATTCCTGTGCCACAGTAAACAGTCACTGGTTTCTTCCATTTAGCGTTTCCTATAAAAATTCCACGCCCAGTATATGAAGTACTGGGTAGGGGAAAGAACGAGATAATGGGTGGAGCGGTGTCAGAAAGTGATGAGAAAAGAAACACGTTGGGTAATACAAAATATCAAGAGCATAATTTATCGTTCACATGAAACCGATTCCCCAAGAATTAGACAACAGGTTTCCCAGCTTAAGTCGCCCACGCCCAAAATAATTCATACGAAAAAATATTTTAGAGGTTATCTAATCAGGGGGAAAAAAGAAGACTGTCTTCCACCCATCGGAAATACGATTCAGAAGAAGAAAATTTGTGTGATAATTTCCAGGGTTCTCCGGGAAAACAAGGCTGTATCAGATTGAATTCTAACAATCCGTGCTCTGTGTCCATTCTTACTTCGGCATATGCGTGATTTGTTAACAGTTTGCCAATATATTCTCATTACACCTACGAATTTCCGTTTCCCCTAGATGCTCCCATAAACCATCTCTCCATGAGCTGAGGTAGTTAAGGAAGACCCAACTATGAATCATAATTACAACACTAGACTCCCTCTGTGACCAGTTCAACGGGTTAGGGACTGATCATTACCAGTAGTTCAGCTCTCTCCTCCCTTCCCTTTCCATCGTTTCTTTTCTTGGCCTCAGCAAATCTATAATAAATTTTTGCAGGACGATGGTGGCTTGGTCAGTTTCTATAATAGCCTGGCGTTTGTTTTTTTCTATGTATGCCCGAATACTTCTATGAGAGAACTGGTACTGAGTACCAAGCGATTTTGAAAGATATGCAACAGACATTAAATTTAAAAAAAATGCCTAGACCTGCATAGTTGCCATACAAACAAACAAAATTTTTCATCAACAACAACAGCATCTCATGGATCTTTTTTACTCAGAGAGAAACATTCGCTTAATAAACTAACAGCAGAAAACAGAACGGAAATAAAAGAAAGCAAAACAAACAATAATACACAACAAAAACAATAATAACAACTGTGCACACATAGACAACAACAACGCACACACAGACAACAACAACCAACCACAATGGCAACAACAACAACAACAAGAGGATCTATCGAGAAGTAACAGCAACAATTAAAACATTTAAAGTCTCTGATTTTCTATTTGATCATGACTGTCTCGTGTTGGCGGAAGCTTACAGTCAATGACAAGTCGGAAATGACCGGCACTACTTTCAACCTCGGCCATGGCGGGAGATAAGACAGAGAGATTTGCCGCCATCAAATTGGAGTAGGAAGTTGTCCCTATCTCTCGCTAGCTGATCGTAACTTGGGTCGCAGACTAACACAATCTTGGTTGTAACGTTTGGATGCTGACGTGAGGACATCACGAACGTTTGGTACTCATGTCAACACGGGAATAGTGATAGGAGATAACGAACAATAGGCCAGACGACGGAGTGCAAGATGTAGGGCACTAGGCAAAGAGAAAAATGTACTTTACTTATTCTAAAGGTTCCAGCGCTCATGCCGTGGAACTAAGCACAGCACTTCATTTGTTCAACATTATGGGTTATCACTCACCTCCTTAGTTTATAATGGGAGATGGTTTTGTCTAGCCCTATTGCTTCCCTTCGCCAGACACAAGGGATGTTGAACCAGCAGTGAAAAGAAAGAAAAAAAAAATCACTTTTATGTTCTATCTAAGAAACTTCCGAAAAAAAGTATATAGTGTAAGGAAAATTTCTTCTTACTATTGAATTGAAATATTTTTAATTTTAATTTTTTTTCTTTGTTCATTGATTGGTCTTTCGAAGGACATTAAGTCATTTGTTTGTTTGTTTGTTTTTTTCGTCACATTTTGCATGATCAACATCCCTTGAGCAAAGGGAAGAAATCAGTCTAGTTAAAATGATCTCCCATTGTAAAACACACTGTGCTGTGAACAATAAAATTAATACGATCTGAATCATTAGTGTGCAGTTTATTATGATCATTTTTGTATACATTTTTATTGAAATGATCCGATATTTTGCACCATTGCTAACTTTCCGATTTCATGTACCACATGACCAAGCCGGTGGTCACGTGGACATTCAGAAAAAAGTCCATAGAAGTCTTTGGTTGGCCTCTGTGTGAAGCAAAAAAGAATTGTATTGTTACATTAATATATTGAATTATAAGTAGAACTGCTTGTTGTGTTGGGATTTAACGGCGCGTCAACACGATTACCGCTATATCGCGTCTAGCACGGCTTGCTGGTGGAATGTGATTATAGTTACTGTAGGTAGAAGAAGCAGCTATGGTTGAGAGTGGGAACAGAGTACTTATGCAGTGCGAAGAGAGATAACAAAATAAATAAGTAAATACATAAGTAAATAAATAAGTAAACAGGCAAGTAAGTATATAAATAAGCAGATAATAAATGAATAAATACATAAATAAATAAAGTAAATAAAGTAATGAATAAATAAATAATTAAAACGAGCAAAAAAAACTTTGGACGATTCAAGGAAATCAGAGAGAAGTGGGTAACATTAAATAATGTTTACGTTTGTCAGAAAGAGAGTACTAAAATAAATATGTATATGTACTACCTTTGGATGTATGTCATTCCGGTATAAACCGAACATATTAATTTCTCAAGTAAATAAATAAAATAATAAAAAATAATAAAAGAATAAAGATAAATTAAGTTTAGGATGAAAGTAACAGCCACAAGAAATTAAACATAAGCACTGTCTTTTCTTTACTTATTATACCTGGGGTTTCGGGGTTTTGTTTGGATAAAATAAATGATGCTAGAGATAGCTCAATGCTAAATACACAGATAGAGGCGTATCAAATTTAGATCTACAACTTTTTTTTTATGTCACCTTTCACTGCGACAGCTTCTGAAAAATGTAGGTTGTCAAAGAAACAGAGAGCAGAAATGTAAATGAGAGACAAGATAATGAGAAACTGTGGAATTTAACAAGAGGCCATCTATCACCAGAAAAAGCACCCGGTATCCCCGCTGTGCCAGAAACATGGTAGTAATGCTACGTTGACAGAATGCGACAGTTATCGTGCACCGTTATCTGTTATCTTTACATCCAGACATGGTTATCTAAGCTTGCATGAGCATGCGGTGAGACCCTGAGACTTTTCTAAAGAAAGAAACATTTGGAATGGAAATAAATAAAAGAAAACATGGAAAAGAAATCTGTCATGGCGGAGACACAGCTGCAAAAAGTCAAAGGGTAAGGTGGGACTTATCAGCACACAAATTTTTCACTGACGACAATGTCAACGCTTCCCCGAATTTCCACCCCCCTCCCCTCCCCAACCCTTTCTTCCCTTTACTTCCCCAAAACCCACACACCATTTTTCTGCACAGACACACACACAGACATACCCACAGCAGATCTCGCATTCACAAACACAGAATTACTACGTCAGACCTCGCACCGTTCTTTGCTACTTTCCTAGCTGACATAGCATTAATTCAACAATCTGCAACTGTAATTCTTTTCGATAAAGTCATCCAAATTTATCACTGGCGTGGCGCAGAATAAAAGCCAAATTGGCGGCCAGAATATGAGCCTCTCATATTTTCACTTGTGTCACTGCCTATCAGCGCCGAGTGGCGGAGTGTGCTAAGTTTATCGATTTTTAATCCTTTTTTTTTGTTTTGTTTTGCATGTCGGCAATTTTTATGTCTTGTTTCTATTTTTCTTTCTCTTTTGGAGGAGGGGTGGGGGAGGAGGGAGGCTGTGAGCAAGAAAAGGGGTGGAGAAGGAGAGAGATAAAGAGATAAACTTTTCAAATAAAACACGTTTTAGTAGAGTTTATTGCCCAAAAGTTGAGATTTCGTCCGTCCCAGATGACGGAGAGTATGATTTATTGTCTCTATTCTGCAGTATTTCAATGCAGATTTTATTCGTTTCTCTTTTCTTTTCTATTCTTTCGTTCGCTGTGTCACAAATACCAACGCTCCTGTTTTTTGTTGTTTTTTTTCCCCTCTATTCTTCCCTACCCTTGCGTCACTAGCCGTTGTTCTCTGACAAGGCGATATGTTTGACTGTTTGATTTGGTTTGTACGACCCGTTGACTGTTGCCCCATTCTCCACAGCCCCATAGCCAACACCCTGGAATTGGCAGCCTCCATTGTCTGGGCGTAACTGTAGCATGATTTAAACATGCAGTCCACAGCTGCCTATCAGCGGATAAGATAGGAACAATGCAGATTAAATTTAAAAAAAAAATAACAATAACATAGACTAGAAAAAAAATAAATAAAAAAGGACAGTAGTAGAGATATCTCAACCTTGTTTGATAAAATGCCGTAGCTATCATGACACAATTCTTAATTTTATGTAGAACTGGGGATAAAAAAAAACGATACATGTATTTTTCTAAATTGCATGATAAAGGACCTTATCTGACATGGCATGAATATTTTTTTTGCACGAAATTGTATATAAAAGTAAAATAAAATAAATAAAAGAACTGCTTTTTGTCGATTAACACAAGGCCGTCAGCATAAAAATAAAAGAAGAGAAAAGAAAAGAAAAATAATACCCAGAATTTCGAGTCTTCGATCAAGACTTTTCATCAAACATTCTACATGAAATAAAAGAAAACTGAGTCCTTCTATATATTGTAAGGATGTGAAAACAACAACAACAACAAAAAAAGCAAACAACAACAACAGCAACAATAACAACAACAACAACAACAATAATAACAACAACAACAACAACAATAACAATAACAAAACCCCCCAAAAACTTGGATTTTAGAGAGATGTAATATAATGTACGTAGAGTGAAAAGACACAAGCATTGAGAGCCACTAACTGCTGAGTTATCGCATAGCCTGCATATTATTGTAGAGAAAGATCACTCCGTGTGTGAATATAAAACTTAGATTAGAAAAGAGTAGTTGTAAATTCTGCATTAAAGAGACACGACGTGGAAGCCAGACCACAGTGGAGATAAAACCGCATAACTTGGGATAATATGGTAAATGGTTTTTATCACTTTAAATAAAACATGCATTCTACGCAATAGGAGAATGACATTTCACGGCACATAATTCACAATCTTAGGAAACAAAGACGGTTGTAAAGATTGGCACAAAGAAAAAAATAAAATGAGTGGTTTAGGAGATAAATATTATGATAACTTCGTGCTAAAAGGATTTGATTATTACACGTGGCCTTCCATAGAATGCTGTTGTCTCTTCGCGTATCTGGCATAATATGTGTGAGCCACATTATTATTGTATCATTCAATACCACGATCGTAAAGAACAATTTAACACATTTGGAATGCCATTAGCCGTATAATTAGGAAGGTTATAATCTTTGCTCATACGAAACAGATAACTATTTCTTTATTATTATTTCAAAAAAAAAAAAAAAAAGACATTTCAACTGCCTCTGAGGTAGAACAACAACAAAAAGCCTGTACTGAGGGATAGTGAAACTCTTTTTTTTTCCCCTTCTTTCTTTTTTTTCTCTGAATTGGCTAGTTTTCAGCCAAGGATATGGTCCAAGACAGACAGACGATTGATTAATGGCACGACCAAAAAATAAATAGATAAATAATAATAATAATAATAATAATAAAGTGAATTATAGATTTTTGTGCCCCACTAGGTTTCGGACACTCACACAACAAGTAATTTTGTTTGTTTCGTTTGTTTGTTTTGTTTGTTTTTGTTTTTGTTTTGTGTCATAGTTTCACGGCATCGTTAAAAAAAGGGAGAGAGAGAAAGAGAAAGAGAGAGAGAAAAAAAAGAAAATAGTGAACAAGAATTTTCTTAAGTAAACCTTTGTCTACAAGAGGTACTCTGGATTCTCCATTCGGAAAAAAAAAAAAATTGGAACCATCTACATCTAGTGATCTCTTTTGACAAAATATATGTGATCTTTATCGGTTATTGAAAACAAGATTCCCATGTCGGTTCTTCGATTTTGTAATTTTTCCAAAGGTGAGTTGCAAAACAAACATCTAAATCTTCGAATAATCCTCAAAATCTCCTGTGCTGTGATAGCGATGTCGACACTCAAAGGGTTTAGGGGTTATGAGTGTATTTCATTTCCTTCGCGATCCTAAATACAAAATACATGTAATTGCTTTCCTATAAAAAAAAAACTAATGAGACTTTAGCAACAACGCAGACTGAACGGGGTCAAAGTAGATAAAAACTTCAACAAGTGGTGGTCGCAAGGGGACGTTACATCAGAGAAGATCACTCACTCATTGTCGCCCCTTGATCTGCATTATGTAACATCAGGGTTTACAATCAAACGATCTCCTCTACAGGTTGATGTGGGTCCACCGCACAGCGGGTCCCTATATAGAAACCAGGCGCTGGCTTGTGCTCAATAATTGATGCCGTACAACTCAAAAGTGAAAGTCTTGACGAGGGGATTAACCCGAGAATTCACAGCACCCATCTCTCTGGGTCTTTCTCCTTTTGTTCAAAGGCATCTCTGCAAGTAGGGTTCAGTTCCAACAGGGACATTCCCAATAACATAATACAAGAACTCTGGCATATCTATGCAGTATTAATTTTCTGACTAATAGCATTTGCCAATGAATGCTAAGGACGGCACACTCAGTGATTCAAGTCTCATCGAGAAGGGACAGATAAGGATTCGGGGTAAAGAACAAGAGCGACGGCAAAGACTGCGGAGCAGTTGATGTACTAATGTTGGACGAGGGGAAAAATTAAATATCCCCCCCCCCCGCCCCACCCTCCCCCCCCCCCAAAAAAAAAAGACCAATAGTTTTATCATAAACAAAAGTCTGCAGTCGCCTCCATCTCCCTTCCTCAGGTGACATTTGTGCCAGGTTAACTGCAGTCTGTCGGACTTAATTTTGAGAGAACAGATAACTGGAACCATGTCCCCTCCGCTTCATTCCGGCATTTAAACCAGAGCAAAAAGGCCACCCATCCAGATTACCACAACTATACTGTTGTATTATATAAAAAAAACTATTAAATATGATATAATACAAACTACAATGATAACAAAACATAACAAACATTATTATGATTATTGTTATTATCATATTTGCTCTTATCATTCTTTTCATATTATATAATATCATGAAAATAATATAAATATGTGTGGTAATAATAATAATAATAATAATATATATATAATTTTCATTATCAACATCATATTTATCGTTTTGATATTATCACACGTAGTGTTTAATGCATCTTTCTCAAGGATCACTCTCCTACTCCAAATGAACCCATTCATGGTACGCCCCTGTCCCTCTAGCGAAGGCGCCACATACAGTCACACGCTGTGGAAGTGGTGAGCTACCGTCTGTCCTGCACAGGTCACACAGTGGGTGGAAATGTCGCGGTGGTCATTCCTCAACTGCTTCCAGACCCTGCATCTCTACCCTCCCTTGCCCGTACATCCCTATCTCTTCTTATTTTTTTTTTCTTTCTCTCTCATACATAGACATACATACACATCTACATACTCACACACACACACACATCCCACACCAATGATGATCCGGCGCAGTTTCCCTGAATTTTTCATGGCGACCAGCCCGGAAAGGTCAGAGATGGCGACATCAGACGGGACACCGGGCAGGCTCAGACACATTATAATGTAGTGTTGTAGCAGAGAAATAAAAACAAACTAAAACAAAGAAATACAGAAAAGCAAACAAGAAACGCACACAAACAAACGGAACTATGTGTTTTTTGCTGTAACAGCGAGAAATGTCAACCTTTGTTATGCTAGAAAGATGGGCTCTTTCGATTGTTTGTTGGAAACAATACTGGACTATTTCAATGATTGAGAAGAGATGATACACAAAACATAATTGAAAGATTTGACATAACATTTTCTTTATTTTTTTATTTCTTTGTCACGGAGCGGATCAGTGACTCGATTCGTTTCTCGGATTAGAGAGAAAAAAACATAAGCCACCCTGTCTTTTTATTTGTTAGCACGAATTCTGACTGAGTAGAGTAAATAATACGTCCATTTTTTTGGGCGATACATATGATCCCGTTGGACCTCGTTACCACAGATCGGATAATTTCGACAGGCATCATACCTCAATAGGTGGTGGTGTTCAGATGTTAGGTAAGGAATGGCATTACGTAAAAACAATACTTACTCTAACAATCTTACAAACTGATGGGACTACGTGTCTATGATAAAAAACAAGTCCACAGAATGCGCTAGTTATGCAGCTAGTTTTCTCTTAGTTAACGAGTTACTCAGAGCAATTGTTTAGAAAAAAAAAAAAATAGATGAGCGAGCCACCAGTTTCTCAAGAAATCGGTAATCCCCATCGGATGATAAGAACGTTAGACTTCATATTCTATCTCATTGCATTATTTCAAGTACTTCATTATATTGATCTCGCACAACTCTTTACAACAGCCGAGGCCTAATATCGTAGAGTAAGATTCTGGTAAACCCAAGTGTGATTTATGGGTGGGCTTGGGGACTCATTGGACAGTATTATCTGTAGGGCTCGATAGCTGGTCTTAAAGTCCCTGGAAATATTGCACTGGATCGCAAGTGACACTCGCATGTTTTGACAGAAATCTCAAGTCTGTATATTGTTGTAAGGCTTTGAAAGATACGAATACTTATATCAGGCTCTCATTCTGATCATTACTGATCATAGCATCATCATCATCTTTGGACATACCTAGCGATCTCCCAAACTGAACAAAATAAACATTTCGCAGTTTCGTTCACGTTTTGAGATAGGTTGTCCAACTCAAAGAAAGCAGAATGATAGTACAAATATTGTCCCGTCTCAGTTACTAGAAAAAAATCATCGACCCTATGATGCTCATGAAATCCTAAACATAAACAGGACCATGCAGCATGCTGGATAACGATGTTTTTGTCTGTCTATTTTTGTCTATCTATATATATATATACCATTCAACATAAAGAAGGCAAACACTTTCCTCCACTCTAGAGATATTACAAAGATGATCTATCTGAGAAACAGACACCCCTTGAATCACGCCCGATAAATATTAAACAAAACAAAAAGGTCTACTGAACAAACAAACAAACAAATGAACAAATAAACAAAGATTAGATAATCATTAACAATTATTGATTATATGTTTTATGTTTTGTTTTGTTTTTGTTTTGTTTTTTCATATATTCTGTTGGAACAAAACACAACAATATTATCTAAACAACAACAGTAGCAGCAGCAGCAGCGACAACAACAACAACAACAACAATAAAAACAAAAACAAAAATGGAAATGAAAATGGATGAACTGATGTGCATAAAAGCTCCCATTGTGCATTTCAAGATATGCACAGAGAGAACAAATCAGCACTGAGCACTGCCTTCAGTTGGAAATGCTTGTGCAGAGATCGAGCATAAATCAAGGGGTCGGCCATGTCCCCGCCCGTGTCCTGCGGGTTAATTCGGTGATTTACTCGCACGACGACAATGCTTTACGGCTATTTACGGTGACGGATGCGCGGCGGAAGTTGCGTCATCCACAGCGGCAGTTGGGGCGGAAAATGACGCCACTTTGTCAGAGTGAAAGGAGGATGGTCATAAAACAGGGGGTCGCTGATTGCTGGCAGTTTGAAGTAGACTGATAACTTAGGCCGGTCTGCTATGTCCAAGTCTCTAAGCCTAAAGTATCACTGTCTCATGTCAGTGGCCTGCTTAAGTCCCTGCTACCCTCTCTTTCTTCCATTGTCTCTCCCTTTCTTCCGTTTTTTCTTTCTCTGAATTCTTTTTTTTCTCTATTTTTCGGGCTTTTTTTGGGTCCATTCCTTAAAAAAAAAAAAAAAAAAGATTTATAGACTGAATTACCCGAAATCAAAGGTGCGCTATCATAATCTTCTTATTAACCAGTCAAATATCTTCTATTTTTTTATTTTTAATTGTCTTTTCTCTCTTTTCTTTCCCTCTTTGTTTTTTTCTGCAGTAATCATAAGATTTATGGTTGTATCATCGACCTGTCTGATCGCCGAGAAACTCTTATGATCCCGTTGTTTATAGAACAATAAAAAAAACGCCATATAAAGTTGATCCCCTGTTTTTATTCTATTCTTGGCTCAACTTTGAGACTAGACCAACATTGTTTTGTTAATTATTTCAGTTTTTGTCTGCATATGGGGAAAAAAGGGTCGCTCCTCTCTCTCTCTCTCTCTCTCTCTCTCTCATTTAATTTTAAGAGGCATAAATGGTAAGAAATGTCTTTTTTTTTTTTATATGCTATTTACAATTTTACACCTCATGACATCTCAGCAGGGTTGGAAACACAGATTATTTCTTATCCACATGAAGACTCCAGTGGAAAAAGCAGATACGTCATATTTTTGTCAAAAATGAGTTATTGCCCCGACGTTATAAAGCACACCGCTAAAATTTGTTAACCAGAACAATTATTCGGAAAAAACCAAGTGCGCTCCGCTAAAAAGAGAGTATTTAAAAGGGTATACAGTGAAAAACTATAGACTTCTAATTCTAAACTTTAATTTCTGTTGTTGTTTTTTTTTCCCTTTGCAGAAAATGTGACTTAACTGATTTTTCCACTGGAGTCTTCATATGCATTGTACAAAAGAAAATATATGGTGGGATTAACTTATTCATCTCCGCGATGACTCATTCAGAAAGAGCCATCACCAGCCTGACCTAGGCAAGCCTCGTGTATTTCTTTAATTATACGTAGGTTTTCTCGCCATTACCAACAGTAGCGAAGAGAGAGAAAGATGACTTGTGATGTCCATGATGATATTTTATTATTGTTGTTATTATTATTATTATTATTATTCTACTGTTTGACGATCAGATTTACATGTAATTTAGCGAAACGCATTTCTTCATCACCGTTTAATAACTTCGAAACATATTAGATAAATAACGTGCCACAACATAAAAGACCAATTCTGGTGTCACTTCATTCTCTGGAAATCAGTGAAAACTGCAATTTGTTAATATTTTCACAGTCTGTTGAATGAAAGATTCCTAAATGAAATCGCAGGTTCTCAAGAAACATTTTTATGGAAACGTCATGCCGTCAGTGTTAGAAACCATCAGTGTGGAGTGAAGTATGCGTTTTGTCAATGTGTAAAGCATAATCGTAATTTTGGAGCCCGGTGTGTTCGGGTGTTTGAATTTCATAGAAAGAGAAAAGAAAATTTTCCCAAAGAACTTATCAAAGTACATTGAACAACAAACGCAAATCGTCAACATTTTAATATTGGCTCCCTCCTAGAGAATATCGATGCACCTCTCAACATGTATGTATGTATGTATGTATGTATGTATGTATGTATGTATGTATGTATGTATGTATGTATGTATGT
>JBCEWB010587401.1:0-18211 GCA_039654565.1 Peronia peronii | reverse complement strand
GATGCAGGACCCGCGAGTCGATCCCGGCCCGTTTTCTCCGTGAGCAGACGCCAAACCACAGAGCCACTGCATCCCCCGCTATCAAGTAATCAATCGATAGTCCAAAAATAGCCGTCCGTCAACTTACACAAAGCATGCATTGACTGGTCGGTTATTTCTGACTCATCCTGACAATAACTACTGATTTGGGGAGACTTTCTTCATAACGGTCGTCATCATCTGAAACGTGTAAGGACTTTTTATCAACACTAACAGTCTACAACTTACAGAGCAATAAGATGAGAACTTTTTTCATAACAGTGGAAACGATACAGAACAATGGCGTAACACCTTTCAGCTTCCTCAGCAAGAGATAATGTAAAGAACACTGTATTTATTGTAAAATGATCTTTGTTTTACTAAGATATATTCAGGCGTCAGTGTTTATTGTATTATGTACCGTAATGCAAGTTATGAGGTGTGGAGATATGACAGTTCTTAAGCGGTCAGGTTCAGGTTTTCATGAAACTGTTGTTTTTATTACATTAGTTTCTGTGTTTATGGTATCAACGAGACTAGTCATTTTCACTTTCTATTTTAGGACTATATGCATCACAATCCTCGTAAATATGACAGGATGCATAACTTGGAGAGAGAGAGAGAGAGAGACAGAGAGAGAAAGAGAGAGAGGGGGGGCAGAGAGAGAAACGCTTATATGAAGACACAAAATGCTTGGTGGCTTTGAAATTATAATCAAATTTACATTCCACAGAGTGGCATTGTATAGGTCCGAGCATTATGACGTCAGACACCGCTTGTTTACTTTGGGATCCGCCCAACCTTTTTTCTTTGCACAATACCGGTATGGCTGAAGAGAAAAATTGTTTGAATTCAACATCGAGGGCCACATATGCAGTAAAAATCAACACCTTACAACGTCAGTGCAACAGAATGATACATGTAATTGTAATAGCAAGTTATTTCTAACCGTTTGTTTGCTGACCTTGTGGCAAACTTGATGTGCGAGGCCAGCATCTTAATTTCCAAATCTAAATTAGATCTACACAACACGGCAATTCAAGGTAACTTGGTTGAAAACAATATCATTTTTGGATCTAGTGTTTAAGCTCGAGATAACCTCCAAAAAAAAAAAAAGTGTAAAAGTCTGATCACATTGCTCTATTGAATGAAAGATCAGTAAATTATATCGAATGGCATCATATCCGAATCTACGATAAGAGTTGAAAATCGATCTAAAAATGATGCCTGACATCGTCTAATCTCTAGATCTAGATCTGTACCTAAATATCTAGACTAAATATCTAACCCTGTGTTTGGGATTTAAAGTCTGAGTGAAATTTAAACTTCTCGGGTAAGGTCAGGATAAAAGCCTGATCACTAAATCCTTTTGGAGCATTGCATTTTTTTGTTCATGACAGCATAGCTCTACATATTTATTGTTTTAGATCTAGATTCTAGAGCTAGAATCTATATATATATAGTTTCATTTCGGTCTGAGTTCTAGATCTAATTCATTTGTAAATTCATTTCGATCTAGATCCAAAAAAAAAACTAGATCTATTTAGACCTCGATCAACATAAATGTATCCATTTTGTAATCAGCTATCCAGTCTATTTTGTATGTAACTTATGTGTTAATCTCTGTTGTCGAAATAAATTAGTTGTCACAAGAAATCTGTTGGTCATCTAATTTATAATGTAAGTCTCAAGTCAAGTCAGGGTCATGAACGGCGTTAGCCTAAGTCTAGACTGCAGTTTCAATTCTAAATACTAGATCTAGATCCAGATGTGTGATAGTGGTAGTGTGTTGGAGTCTAATGGCACATCAGCACGATAACGACTATATTGTGCCTAACACGGTAAAAAGATCTAGATGTGTCTACGTGCTTTCCATTTGGTATTCTATTTCACATAACTGAATGAAACAACTGACTTGTCACCTACTAGTACCACTAGTCCTCTTTCATGTATACCCTGGCAACATCCATAATAGACCTAGATTTCAGTTCGCGTTCTAATCTCTAACTCAATCTCTAGTTCTACATAGATATACATGTATACCATTTGACAGGCTAACCAGCTAACCAGACTATTTAATTTTGTGCTTGTTAAACTCCGTTGCTGAAACAAGTGAACTCTCAATATAGATCTGGTCTCATTGAGAAACTACAAAATGAAAGGAAAAAAATTCTTTTATAATGAGCTTGTAGATTTCCTTTTTTATTTTTTTTTAGCATATACAATGTACATGTATTATATAGATGTAAAAAATGCATTGATTTTGATAAACAATACTTTATTAAAAGAGACACTTAATAGTTCATGCTCTCACTTTCTTTATACTTTATGTGCACATCTTGTAGGTGTGAAATGAAGAACTTTTACTGATTTTATTGTTATCATAGTGTAGTTTTAGTAAGACAAATCAGAATGCATTTACCGGATTCTTCATAAATTTTTTATCAACAGATATTTGAGAGTTCAGTGGCTGGATGACAAAAGATATAATGTTCAAGCCCACAACAGGTTAGCTCAAAGTTTTAACGCAGGGTTTAGTGAAGATTCTGACAAAGTGATAAAGTCATCTTATAAATTATTTCATTGTAATTGTGCAAACTTAATCATTGGTCATTCTTTTCTTTTTTTTTTAAAGTATGTGTTTTTCTCTATTTGACTGAGTTTAAACTGAAACTTTAATAGAATTTGACTGTGCAGTGAATTCTTTACATATATTTTCTACATTGATTATAATTAGTCCAGATAACATTGGTCTTTTCATATAAAAAGTTTTTTTACAGACATTGGTGTTTGTCCTTTAATTGAATAAAAATAAATGCTTAAGAAAATGACATGCCATGTAAGAAAGTCAGTACTAGATTTACTTGTCATTGCGTTTATTATTTAAGATTCTAAATGTCACCAAATATGCCACAAGTCTATCAGATCCACTTGCAATTGTAATTTACAAATTTTAACAAAGCTGAATCGGCATGCTGAATCTAAACTTTGGCCCCAAAAGAAGATAAAGTGTGTGTATGCATGCATGCATGAATGTGCGTGTGGGTTTGTTTTCTTTTAAATCAGCTTTTGCAATTTTGAAATAAAATTTAATCTTCTTGCTGACTGTAGGTCTATAATGTCAGCACTTCACTGTCAATAATATTGCAAGACCTCAATTCTATTATTTTTTTTTTTTTTCCAACTGCATTCTTTTTTTTTTTTTTTAAACATGTGATACATTATGTAAATCCAAAATAATTTCAGGTGCTACACTTAGGGAACATCAGAATTCTCTCAACTGTTTATGTATTTTGTATGTAGGCATTATGTTATTAGTTTTAAGTGAAACTTGTCACAGCATATGATAATGATCTGGGCAATGCTGGATTTTATTAGCTGAACATAAACATGAGATACATGTAATATATTTAGCAAATAATGAAAAATACAAGAAAAGCTGAAATAAAACTCTTTATTTTACATTTTGCAAAAACTGCATATTTGCTAGCATTTTGTAAATTGTCAGAAAAGCCGCATTATTTAAAGCTCTTATTTTGCAACTTATCACAGTCATGCATTATTGCTCACATATTACAACTTGCAAATGCTGCATCGATGCATAAATTTTGCAGTTTGTCAGAAAACATCCAAACAGCTCTACTTTGCAACTTATACAAAGAATCATATCAATGTTCATAGTTCGCAATATGTCAAATGATATATTCTTGATCTGCGGCTGGGACTTGATAATAATCAAATTTTAGAACTAGATCTAGAGCTAAGTCTGAAAAGAAAGACATCTGAACAGTCAGAACAGTACTTTAGACTACTTGGATCGCTTTAGGATAAGCACCATAAGTATATGCAGATTTTTAATTTAGATCTAGAGTATTCAATAAAATTATAACATTGGTGAAGTAGAGGACAATTCTTTTAATGTCCTTTTTATTGGGGCATTCCATGACAGAGATAGCAAGGAAAAACACAATTTTTGTCCAACTCGATCGATGGTGGGTTACAAAAGATGAATCAAAATCCACTATAGAAATCATATTGAGTCAAAGCACTTGGTAAGAACAAAGATAAGAGGTTGGTTGACCACTTGGAACCCAAAATCGAAAATCAACACTTCCATTGTCTTTCATGATCTATCTGGATCCACAATGCCTCAAAGCGGCCCAGTAATGGTACAGATTCCTAAATTATTATTTAGATATCTAACCGAGATCTAGATTAGATTATAACTATAGCCGAGTCCGCTTAAATCGAGTCTGATGAGACCAACCTAATGGGTTCAATTAAAGAGTTTCCAGTTTTCACAAGGGGGGCTATTTCTCAAATGACTAATGAGGTACTATTTTAATTATTTTATTACAGGATTATTCCCTTTATAAAGAAATCGTGCTATGGCTCCCGAACTTTGCGTTTATCTTAAATTCAAGCCCTCTCATTTAAAATTTGATTGCTAGACCTAATAAGGGCTGCCTTGAAAGCAAAAAGTAATGTAAAGAAAAGTACAGGTAGAATGGTCTGTTTTAGCCCTGAGGAGAACTGCTGATGAGTAGGTTTTAGCCCTGAAAAGGATTGTTAATGCTTTAGTCCTAAAAAGGGCAATTGAGTAAGCTTATCCCTGAAAAGGGCTATTAATAAAGTTTTAACTCTGAAAACAGTTAAAGGAAACTATCACATAGTCTGTGAGGGTGTCTGTATAAGTGAGTCAACCGCAAGCGAAAAAAACTAGCACGTTATAGAATCTGGCCTATTGGTGCAAGAACCAATATTGAAACACCGGCGTGGCACTGTATTATAGTGTGACCTATACACTTCGTAACACATGTAATGTGTAGTACATTTAGGCATATACCTGTGCTGTAGACTCTGCTAGGATGTTTGATTATCGATCGATTGCTCGGCAGCGCTGACCCTGGTACATTGTTATACCCCCCCCCCCACCCCCCCGAACACATGACCTACTCACACCACACGCTGGGCACACTCATTAATTGTCTAACCCCTCTCACCCCATCTGCGGCGCTGTCCCCTTTGTTTTTCAAACCAGCGGTCTCTGCGTTGGTGGAAATCATGTGGAAATGACAATAGCCAATTTTTACCATTGTGGCGGCACTGATTTAAAGGAAACTCATGGTGCTGACTTCTGGTTATGCGACAGGCATTTAATAGGCACAAAGAGGAAAAAATTCTATTGTTTCATTTTTATTCGATTTATCAGAAATTTGTTCAATCAGAGTTCAGTTTGAGTGAACTCGACTGTATTTTCAGCAGGCCAGGCCTTCGCACCTACAGAAGAATTTGGCCGAAAATATGAGAGTATGAGTACTAGATCTATTGACTGCTGGGCCTGACTTCTTAAGTCTGGACATTTTGCTTTTTTGAAAGTAAAAGAGATCAATTCAATGTGGCCAAGCCAAATGGGCCTATCTACCATGAATTCCGTATTGGGAGGTGAAATGATAAAAAAATACACTTTATTATTATTTTTTTTTTATCATTATTACTATTTTTTTTTTTCGCACAAGCTGTTTAAAAGTTGTGAACATTTTTAAAAGTTGCAAAGAAGTTGCAAAAATTGGTAAAAATTGCATAGTGCATGAATTCTGTAAAAGTTGCACTCGCAAATTAGATGCAGGGCCAGATTACTGATATCTTGTCTGGTCAGCTGCTTTACTATGCATACCATCATCTTGCTCATTAATGATCTCTTCATTGCTTTGTGAAAAGAGATATACATATTTTTAAATTATTGTCAGTTAGAATTTTAAAAAAACATAACAAAAGGTAAAATAAAATCAGTCTGTGTTGTTTTCATTACAATGAAATATCATCAATATGAAAATAATTATTAAAAACTAAGATTAAGCTGCCGTTCAGCTTGTGAAGGTGATGTACATAATGATAAAATGAAATAAATAAATTTTCAACAAAAAAAAAAATAATAATTTTCCAGACTTATAACATTTTCTCGGCCAAATTATCTTCTTGTTAAAAAAAAAAAAAAAAGACAAACAATTCTGATGCACAGAAGATGTTACACATAAGCAATAATCAGCCAACATTAGTTTCTAGTACAACTGAGATAATCACCACGACACGAGGTTGAAAAGCTTAACAAAACCGTAACTGTAATATTAGTCTACAAATTTAAATATTTATATGCAGGGCTGTGTCGTCACGAGATTCAAGATAATTAAAAGCACTGCAAGTTGCTAAAAATGTTGGTCTCATACATTTCATCACCTTTTATCACAAGATCTAGAAGGTAGATCTAAATCTACTTTCAGTCATACTAAAAATGGATAATACTACTTAGACCTATAAGGCCGACTGGAAAAATCTATCTCACAAACTACATTTTCCTTTTATAATTACTTGTCATGAATGCTTCAGAGCAGATGATGTGATGAAGATTTAGATCTACATCTGGATCAAGTTTCACAGATGTGATGGTAATGTCCTTCTGTATGAAGGCTTGTCTCAGGCCTGCCATACCAGTGCTGTGGCCTGACTTCACTGCTCCATCATCTTGTACAATGACCCAAGGCTTTTCTGATAACTTTTGAAAGTCAAAACCTGAAAAGAATTGTGGCAATCTCATCAGTTAAGAACAGCACATTGCTAAAGGGAGATGTTTTGAAGACAATTTTTTTCATATTTGCTAGTCCAAAAAATGCATGTTATGGTTGACATTCAGGGCAAAGAACGAGAGAAGTTAAGAAGGATTTCATTGTTAAATGCTATCCAAAATCAGTAATTATATGAGGGTGGATTTTTGCTGAAAATATTTAGCAACATTTAATTTCAAGTGCATCTGATATAGGCCTACAAAACAAAATGAAGACACTATGAAATCCCTTGTCAAGCAAAAAAGTACAACAAAGCTTGGAGATATGAGAGGATGTTTAATATTACATGTAGAGGTCTACTTGAAAACAGCCTGAATGTGAAAACATTGTATATTTTTCCAAGGGAGGATGTCAATGAAACTGAAGGCCATTTTTCTGCAGGCAAATGAAATTACATACGAGATGCGACACAATGAAATCAGGTTCTCGTCAAATTTTGGGCATATAAAGTCATTGGTATCACTGTGAAGATTATCCATTTCCCTTTCAGTGTGTGAAAAAGTGATTGTTCTACCTTAGGGAGAAGTTGAGATACTGGCAATTAAAGACAAAGGGGGTGACCTGTTGCTGCAGCCAAATTTATTGAGAAAATGGCCGATTACTTTTGTAAATCCTTATTAATCCTTGTTAGGCCATGCCACTAAATTACAATTTTTGGACTTTTACTCAATCTATTTCAGCAAAGCGAACACTCAAATGTATTTTCAGATTGATATAGAAGGGTTTGGTGAAGACCAAAAAAACTGCGTTAAAAATTCAATCTTGTTGAAAAACACATGATTTCTCTGGTCAGCTCAGTTTGACGAGCACCTGATTTCATCGTGTTGTGTCTCATACAGTTCAAGTCTATCTACATAATTATATAGACTGATTTTGCACCAAAGTCTTTATGCCAAATACATGGCTGCTAACCACATCAATGGCATCAATTTTTAAAATGATATATATACAAATGTATGTATGATATGTAAGATAACAATATGGCGTTTGTCTGTTGATATAGTTATTTCTTCTTGTGCATTACATTTACATGGATAATAGGCGTTCCAAAAACTTTTAAAGAAAATCTATGCACTCTATCTGTAATCGACTCAAATATTTTGAGAGGAAGTGGGAGTTCACTGCATGTAAGAATTAATTGAGAGCATTACAAAATTCATTTTTGCCAGCAATGACGGCAAGTTGAAGCAGTGTTTCTTGAGTGCCTTGTTCTGATGCTATTTATACTTGTTTGAAATTTTTTTTCTCTGTGCATGTTGAGTATCTTTTGCATGAATACTGTGTCGATATCTCTTTGACTGCGAAAGGATAAATAAACTTTATCTTGTTATCTCATCTATTGTATTTTTTCTTTACATTGGAAAATTGCTCTTTATTCCAATTTTTTTAAAAATTATATCTTACCTGTTTATATTACAAATGAAAAATGTCCCCTTAACACACACCAAATACTTAAATCATATCACTTGGCTTCTGAATCTGTGATACCATTATCTGACATGTTATTTATGTTTTCAATCCATCATTACTGATGATATCATTTAATGACTTAGAACCCTGTATGACACTGAAAAAAAAAAGAAAAAGAAATACATTTTGTATATTTCTTGGTCTTATGAAGAGGCAGCATTCAGTTAGAAGCAACTTCATTGTTGACATCACAGAAAAATTTGAAATCACTGAACACGTTGCTGGTACATGTTGATGTTCAAACAAAAGACATAAAGATCTAAGCATTATAATTGACATAAAATTTTGTGACGAATGATTTTATTGGTATATTATTCAACAGCTTTACTTACATCTGCCTTTGGAATCTGTAGATGGCATCCTGTTGGACTGTGACAACTTGGCCATTTTCACTGGTTGTATGCGGATGAGCTCTTGTAATTGTAGACCTGTCGATAAAAAATTCATGCATGAATTTTTTTTGTATTAATCTGATTTGATAGTAACAAAAATATATTACTTGATCAAAACATCAATATAAGTTCACACTCACACATACTGTACTGTAAAAGACAAGAAAACAGAGTCTTTTTAAAGGATATCTCTTGATGGAATTGCTAAAAAAAAAAAAAAACCTTCCTGCCTGATTATGAGAATCTGTTTCATTTTAATACATTGTCAATTTTTGAGAGTAGCTTTCACCACTGTTCTATTCTTTCAGCAACAGTGACTTACAAGTGAATACAAGCAGATGACACTTTACGGTTACATTTTTATATAAGTCTGGAGTTTGCAACTTAGCTGAAAAATGGAATTGTGTCATAACTTACACTATCTTTAAAGTAACACAGTACAAAAACTAAAGTGCATAACTTCTTGCATAGATTCAATGAGCGGTTGATCAAAACTCTAGATCTGATTCTACTTGCCTTGTTAATTTCGACTTGATTTTAAACCAAGAACATCTTTATGGCTAACCCCAGACAATCTAAACCTAATCGAGATTTGACATAGATCTAGATCTATATATCTATCACAAATTATATCACTTTGAACAAGTCAGTCAAGGAATGCTGTATTGATATTGTGCACAAGCTGGTCTGCCCACAGTGTATACCTCAATGAAAGGTTGATAAGAATTCTAGGTCTAGACACTAGATATAGATCTGGATCTGATTCTATCTATCGAGTGGTGTAGTGTGTTTTGAGTTCATTGTCATTTTACAATCATGAATAGATCTAGTCTTTCGCTGATCTCAAAAGACTTAATTCCGATTAGGACTAGATCTAATTAGGATAGAATTCACATAATATCTAGATCTAAAACTTGATTGATTTAGCCTAAAGATTGATCTAGGGTCTAGATTCTGATGTCAGCCGCAAGCCTGTGCATTTCATGCAGTTGCACTTTGTCTACAATCTTCCAAGATAAAGGCAGAGCAATCACAGTCACAGAGAGCAACATTTCTGACTTTTTCTGAAAAATAATGACTAATGGAAAACATTTCTGAATTTCAAATACATTGTTTTAATTTTGTTAGACTTATGGCTCAACTCTATTCGATTTGCATCTACCACAAAATCATTTGGTCGGTAATTAATGGACAAAAATAAGTATCAGAAAACAAAAAAAACTACATATCTTATAAAGAACATTATTGATATCATTAATTAATTGAGAAAAAATATGAATGTGATG
Organism: Peronia peronii; assembly: GCA_039654565.1. Lineage (NCBI taxonomy): Eukaryota > Metazoa > Mollusca > Gastropoda > Systellommatophora > Onchidiidae > Peronia > Peronia peronii. The sequence goes on along the minus strand of JBCEWB010587401.1, from coordinate 8,422 downwards.
AAATTATATTCAACAATATAAATATATGTTGTAAAGGTTCAGAGACCTATGAACTATTAGGGCAAATACCAGTGTGAATACCAGTGTATTAACTGTAGCATTTAATCCATAAGAAAATGAAATGTTACTGATATTTTCATTTCCAGATTTAAATAAGAGGTACTCAAATCATTAAAATCAATACAGTTGCCCTATTTGGATTTTTCTGAAAAGCACTTCTAAAGGACTACAAATGCAATTTGGGAGTAATCAATGAGTATTTACATAAATTACATGGATGACAGACTCCCTTTCGTGTACAATAGCATGACCAAATTTACTTAGCCTGCCACACATGTGCATAATCTAGCAAACACTAACTCTCTTGGATCAGTTTGTACATGCCATCATTTATGCCAACACTTGTGCGTTTATGATGAGATGGATATCACCTGATGAAATAAAAAAGTAAAATCATCTTGTGAGTCTCGGATCCAATTCAAACTACAGTGCAATAAATAAAAAAAAAATGGATCCTCTACTAAAGGATTTGATATTTATATACTATATTTAAATACAGTGCGATTTGCTTAAAGTCAACTTACTCAAAATAAATTATTGTTTGAAGTCAACCCCTTTTGGCAATGCCATTTTTTTTTTTTCTTTTTATCTCTATACTGGTTGTCAACTTTGTTTGAAGTCAACAATTTTTTTCTGGTCCTAAGGGGTTGATTTTAACCAGACTCAACATATGAATATGTTTATGATTACAGTTATTTTGGCTGGGCAAAGTTTCAAAATATACCCCTTTAGCAGTTCCTCATGAGACTTGTAGACCTCATCTGCTCACACACACATAAAAACTACAATATTTATCCTTGTGAGATAACCTTGGCAGACATTGATTTGACTGATTCAGTTATACAGACAGTATTTGAACAATCCGAGAATAATCACTAAAACAATAACATCAATAAATAAATGTAACATGCAGTGAGTAATTTCATTTACCTTGCTACACAGGTCTTGAACAAAATCCCTTCAGCAGTTCCTCATTAGACTTGTAGATCTCATATGCTCTTAATGATGCCAAAAGTTCTCTGATCATGAGCATCATCTGAAAAATAAAAACAATATGGCTCATATCAGTTATTCCTTCTACAACCTGATAACTACTGTGGTATCCATTACACTGTTTAAGTATTGTTCTAGAAGTAAACTAGTTGTATGATTATATGCCATTAAACATAGTGGCATAAGGTAAAGAGTTATACGATAAAATCTCTCTGGCACGGTTTGGACAATAATGCTAAAAAAAAAGAAGAAGAAGAAGAATTGGCTTAATAAATAGGTCTAAACTTTGCTACCTGCGCAAAGATATTTTATGGAGAGGACCATACCAAAATATAAATATAAGTATCTAATATTGACAGAGGCTTTCAGTTTTAAGGACTGAACATAGTCTTTCTTAATTCAACATTTACAGTTAATTCACCATCATTAATGTTCACTATAAATTATTATATCTAATCTAGACTCTAGATCTAGATCTAGATCTAACCCAATTGAGCTACTGTGCTGATAAGCAGTGGTAAAATCATCTGAGACCATTAAAGTCAATGCATTGCATAATATTATGATATTCATATTTAATGTTGTTGGTCTGGGACATAATAACAGATCTAATTTTGGAATAAACACACAATATGTAGATCCTAGATCCTACCTAATGGCTCTGACATCCCTTCCTCCATTATTTTCGGCACTATCACTACCGTCTCACCGCGGTCCCTTAGGCGACCTGGCACATATCGATTACTGTAAAACGAACTAGACCTACCTTTGGCCCTAACCTGCTGGGACCCTCGGCTGTGCATACCGCCGAGGCAATAATCGCAGTATCGATATAGGCAGTAGTTCATTGTACCGTAATCGATATGTGCCGGGTCGCCTTAGGGACCGCGGACACATATATATATATCTAAGTTACATAAAAAAAAGAAAGTTTGTCCGTTCATTTACGAGTGATACAAAATGTGTCATTTTACGCATCTTGGCGAATTTTTTTTTTTTCACTCGTAATAGATCTAATTTTAGGTTTCCGATCTACTCTAGATCTCAAGCTTAGTGCTTAAATCTGAACTCGGTCTTGATCGGTCGATGGACTTTCGTGATATGATCTAAAGGATCGGCGGGTCAGTGCGTCAAGGCGGGTGTTCGCATCACCTATGTCCGCATCATGTCAGACTGCACCAATTTGAACCGAAACTGGCCAATTTTAATAGCTAGATCTAGAAATCTAGATCTTGGTGCGAACTGGTGCATCCTGACACAATGCACATAACTGTTGGCGCAAAGGTTGTGCCAAAATCTCTCTGATAGAAAATTAGATCTATTGATAACATGACTTACCTTTATCCTTCATGAGTCGCTTGAACTTGTTACTCCACGAAATATTTAGAACTCCGTCGAATTTGTGTGTTCGCTCAGATCCGCATGCCATCCACGTCTGGACGATCGAATCTGGCGATTTTGGTATTTATAGGCCTAATGAACTTTGGGCCTGGAAAAGTGTATTGATGAATGTCCCGTCCTTTTTTAACAAATTTCTGCCGAAGTTCTGGTGGTCAGTTATGACCGCACACATAAAATTCAAAGAATATGAGGACTGAATTCGGGATCCCACTTCACCGATTCGCTTGGGGTCACAGGTGGTCCCCTAGGGGTTTCCCCTGAAATTCGTGACATGCGCAGCAGTTTTTCCCAATGACGTGAAAAATTAATCGCCTAGGCTAGGCCTATTCGGCCTACGGTGTGTTCGAACTTGTTGCTCCACGAAATACATGTATTTAGAACTCCATCGAACTCCTGTGATCGCTCTGCTCCGTGTGCCGTCCACGTCTGGACGATCAAACCAAGATGCGGTTTTGGTATTTGTAATGAACTTTGGGGCCTTGAAATGTGTATTAGTGAATGTCCCGTCCTTTTTAACAAATTTCTGGTGATCAGTCATGACTGCACAAATAAAATTTAAAAAATAAGAGGACTGAAATCGCGACCCCACTTCCGAGTTCCCGGGGTCACACTCCAAACACGGAAGTAGACACAAACGGGGATAGGATCTGTAATAATATACTCCAGAACCAATGATTTTTTCAGCCATGATCTGTTCTGATATTTCTATCACAGGAAAAGGAAAATTCATAGCCTTGATAGGTTTGCTTTCGCTGATGTTGCTGTTCTGTGAGGCGGGCAATTATGCTCAGGTGATGGCCTTGCACAAATACAAACTCAACAAAGACAGTTACGATACACGACTCAGACCGCTGCTCAACCAAGACAATAACATAACCATCTTTGTGAGGTTTACTCTCGTGACTATTCTAGAGGTCGACGATGTAGGTGAAAAGTTTGTGTGCAATGGTTTTGTCGATCTGTTTTGGTGGGATGAGGTAATGTTTATTTATATTATTTTTTTTTTCTTTTAAGAGTCGTCGTTGTTATTCAGCTTTTGCTTCAATTTTTCTTTCTTCTTTTCTAATGTCGGCACGTTCAGCATTTTTTGTTTTGTTGTTGTTGTTGTTGTATATCGTTATCACTATTATTATTAATTCGCCACTCATCACCAAGCTTACATTATATTTATTAAAAGTAAGTGCAGTATTACACAAATTCCTTGTCTTATACTTCAAATTCTACCCTCATCCCTGAACTATCACTGAGCTTTTTTTAAGAGTTGCCTTTTTTTTCTGTTCATGTTGATTCCTATACTCATTTTCTTTCCTTACTTGCCTTCTCGATATCTAATTTTCTTTGTTTTTTGTACTGCTGTCTAGATTACAATGTGTATCCGCCTGCAATTGCGTTTCTCTTTCCATCTCACTGTCTTTGTTATTCAGCGCATGTCATACAGTAAACGATAAATCTTTTTTCAGTTAGATAGGTTGCTCTCTAGTAGGTTACTCTCTAGAGACAGAGCAGAGCTGATTGAATTTTGCCAAGCTTGACTTCCGATTTCTCAAAATGGTATCATGCCTGATCTGTACTAGCCACTGTTTCTTGACATCTCTATTTCTTGGAAAGAACGCTAGGACAAACCAAGGCATTTTCTGTTGTTGATAGAACATAGCGGGACAACAGGCGTTTGCTGAGCTTTTCACAAGCCATGTATCATAGAACAGTACAGTAATTGAGATCAGGGGACCCATGAGTGCATATTATCTAAGAATCCCGAGTGCGTCTTGTAAGGTCTCGCTGAGCAACATGATAAAACTTACTCTTTATTCTTTCTCTTCTGAAAGATTCTAACCTGGAATCCTGACGACTATGGGGGCTACGCTGCGATTACCCCTCATATTAACGACATCTGGAAGCCTCGCCTCATACTAATAAACACTGTGGACAAAAGGGACCCCTTTGAAGATGACATGTCGTTAGTTCCAATTTATAACTTTCATGTAGCAACTTAATATATGTATTTACAATACTTCATGCTGTGTTCAGTGGTTAAATTCCTGTCAACAGCTTACGTTGAGTAATTCATGTCATTTGTTTACAGTTATTTGAGTGCTTGATAAGAAGCTCAGAAAAATGGGTATAAATTCTTTGTCATTACTGTTATCTTTGTGGCTCCTGGCACGATCAAACAAATATGATTGCTTTATATTATCAAATGGAAAAGACCGAATTATAAGTCAAGAGAATAAACGAGTAGACGTCGAAAGATAAACATCTTTGACCATGAATATAGACATGGTAATCAGGAAAAAGAGAAAAACATAGCATTTCTGAATCACTGGATCCAAAAGAAACCCAAATATTGTCTCATTTCCAATCGGATATTTCAAATGCAAAGCCCTTTTATGATCAATAACAATTTGATACGAAGCACAATAAACTATCTGTACAAAACTAGGGGAAAAGGAAATTTCAAAACCTGAAAATCTTCATTTCTGATTTTGCCGGTAAATTCTTCAAGTTAACGTTATTATTCTTTTCTTTTCTCTATCTTAAAAAAAAAAAATCACTTGTTTCTATTGGAACAGTGAACTACTATTAGACATACTACATCACTGAATTATCCACAGACCGATTTTCGTTGCGTACAATGGTTTTGCCCACTGGCATCCAGGCGGTATTCTGTCAACCACATGCTCACTGGACATGAGCAACTATCCCTTTGACGAGCAGAGTTGTGATATCCACGTATGTCTTTGCAAGTAAAGAATTAAGAAAAATAATCAGTCAAAACTGAGAAGACTACGAATCATTGCAAGGCCCATATAAATTCTGTTCACTTCATTTCCCTTCGAAAAATTATTCTTCTTGAAAATATACTATGGCAGAACCATTAAACTTAAAATTTTGTAAGAACAGACTTTTTATTTTACTTTTTGCCAACTCATGTGTTAATGAAATTAATATGGTCGCCCACAGTGTATGCATATTATATATATGTCTCTATATATAATATATAAAGAAATAAAGAAAGAAAAAGAAAGCCATTATTTGTTCTTTACATAAAAAAAAACATAAGCTTTAGTTAGGAAAACACTATACCCCGGAGTATAGATTTTAAACTTGTCGAGCTCAAGAACTCCAGATTTGTTTATATTATCATACGTATCTATCTGACAGTTCCAATCTATGTCGCACCAGAGTGATTCTCTTGAGTTCCAGGCCAGCGAGGACAAGGTGAGTCGCGCCTACTACTTCCAGAACAGCGAGTGGGAGTTGAAAGACAGCCGTGTTTATGCAGGCTATGAATACCTAGAAGACGGTATCGAACCTTTCTGGAAAGTAAGTTCATTTTCTATTTTTTTTTCTTATGAGAGAAAGGACAATTACAGAAAAAAAAAAGACAAAAGAAAATGTTTCATCCAACTACGTCATATCATTAACACTTGTAATATTTTAGCTCGTGGAATAATAATATAATATATAAATGCGTAATGTGAACAAGAGCAGTGCCGGCCATTATGCCTTTGGTCTGAAGCATTTGCCTCATCTTATTTGTCAGTAAATATATAATTTAATCTATTTATCTATAAATCGAGTTTCTATAATGGAAGGGTTTTTTTGGTTAGTTTTTTTTTTTCGGGGAGGGAGGAGGGGGGTAATTTTGTTCATCACATATGCTTTATGCAATTTAAGTCTTTAAGTAAAAATAATAATTTACGATTTTGATAGCAAAATGTGCAGGACATGACTGAACTTCACAAATCTCCAATTTGCAAAAAAGGAAATTCTTTTTCGAAACCTCATATTTCCACCCTCAGTCAATCGACTCTTTCAAATGGTTGCTATGGTAACGCCGCCATCTTGGATTGTGGCGTCTCTAAAGCGGTTAACTTCAAAATCTTTCTAGTCCGCCAAATGTTAATGAAATTTGATGAAACGTGGTAAATATATTGTATGACATAAAATCTAAAAAATTACATGAAGACCACAGGGGAAAAATGGCAGTAGTCACAAAAACGGTTTTCGTAGTTATCTGCCATACTATTAGCCCTCCTACTGAAGTTTCGCGCCTTCTGTCTGCCTCTATCGAAAGACGACTGTAATACTATAAATAAAAAATACAAGGATATATTTCTTTAACAAGAATCATACACTTTCAAATCTTAAAATTCATTTTACATAAAACTAGTATTTTGTGATTACCGTCATTTTTCCCCCGTGATCTACACATATTTTCAGTCCTTTTATGAAATAGAAAATTTTCTAGAAATTTTTGAAAATGCCATGTAGCGAATTTTCAAATTTCGCCTTTTTTTCATGTTAAAAACCTATTTTACTCTAAACCTTACCGACAGAATGGGGCACACATACATACGTTTTTTTTTTTTTTTTTTTGGCCTTCTTGTGTAAATGATGTATATCAAATTTGGTTAGAACCGGTGTAGAAATAAAAAAGTAGATACCAAAATGCTGACAACCGGGTTTTGAGAAAAGCACAGTTAATTTTTTTTTTTCAGGGAAAAATTGACATGGAGAGGTTTTTCTTTTTTTTTTTTAACACACTAGCCCTCTCTCCATGAGTTCTGTGTCTTTTGTTGCCTCTTCCTGGCTTTCTGGGCACATTTTTTCTCAAATTTTGCTCTCGAATATCATTATAAGAACTTCCATAGAGTCACTTCCAGGTTCTTGAGGGCCTATACTATATGGCCCTCATATCTTTTTCTGTCCAAACCAAGAGTTTCTTGACCTTCATTTTGGCGTATGGTCCACAGCTGAGCTCTGCGGCAGCAGAAATAAAGGAAAGTTTTACTGTTTTTAGAACATGGAAGTTCATTTTAGAGCACCCAGTGAAAGCTTACACTGATAATCTGCGTGATCAGCAGTTTTTTTTCGCCTCAGAGTGGTCACCTAATGTCCATCTCTGGCACTGGGACTCATGATATTGCTAAAAGAGATCATAATCAAGTGCTTTATGCACTCTTTGCCTATAATATAATCCAATAGTGATGATTTAACACTACATGTATTAGCCAGAAGGAGCCAAATCCTGGTTGACGGTAGACCGGAACATCCGTTGAATGACCATGGGTCAAATACGTTAAAATGGACTTATCCACTTTTTAATACCATTTTTATACTCAGAAAAGGTCAAACTCTTAAGAGGAAACAAAAACCCGAAATCGCATTTTCTGAGCAAAATTAATACATATGTCAGGAAATCAATTCAAACATGAAAAACACAAGAGAAAAATTGAAATGGGTTTCGAAAATATGATGACGTAAAATTAAGATTCTTCTCTCTTATGATTATAATTCTGTCCAACGGAACCTTTAAGAACGACAATTCATAATCACCTCCTGACGTGCTGCTGCAGTCATACATAGAAGTCAGCCCTAGACATTACTACTCAATAGATTAAAGCACAAGCAATGTATAGATTAAATGTTTTTCACCCAAACCTCAAGAGCATCTTTTAATATCTCAATTTGTCAATGTTTACTGGTCCTATAGATAATATATCCATCGTTACATAATTTTTCTTTTCTTTTTTGTCTGATTTCAGTGTACCTTGATAATCAAAAGAAGACATTTAGGTGTTCTGCTCACCATTTTACTGCCTGTTGGTTTTCTGTCGTTTTTGAACATCCTTGTCTTTGTCATTCCAGTGGAATCCGGTGAGCGAATCCAGTACAGTAAGTATATGCTCTATAACTTTTGTAGTGAACAGTCAAACATCTAGTAGGCATTTAAAAGGTCACTTATGGGAACTGCATACACACAGATATTTTTACTCCCTTATCATTATCTTTGTTACAATTCGGTCTCCATTTAAGCAGAAGATAGTTGGGTTCCTTCGTTTTCTTGCAATTTCTTCTGTGAAAGATTCTGACCCTCGGAACGGGTTTAGACAGACAGACAGACAGATAGATAGATAGACAGATAGATAGATAGATAGATAGATAGATAGACAGATAGATAGAT